>SEYY01000809.1:60000-72601 GCA_009176605.1 Armadillidium nasatum
ATCAGAGAGAAGAGAATGAGACCCAAATGATCCAGGAAATGAGAGTTGAGGAGAGTTTCAAAAACTTTAGACAGAAACATGAGTGAGAGCGATAGATCGATAGTTAGAAGGGCAGAGCGGCTACCTTTTTTCGGGATCGGCTGAACAAATGCGCACTTCCAGCATTGAGGAAAAGTATTAGTATTAAGGCATAGAGAGTAGAGCTGAACGAGGACAGGCGCAAACTAAAAAGCACACTCCCTCACAATACGAGGGGGAATGCCATCCGGGCTATTGGTCTTCTTGATGTTCATAGATTTAAGGATCCTATGCACCCGATCATGAGTAATTACAGGTAGAGACATGGGATACCTGAGAGGAGAAGGAGTAGGAGGAGGGATGCCAGAATCGAGCAGGGTGGAATTAGATGAGAAAAGGAGGCTGAAAAGATTAGCCTTTTCAGAGGGAGTATTAGCTACAGAACCATCAGCGAATAAGAGGAGGAAAGGCAGATTTACAGAAGTTATTAGAGATATTTTTGACAAGAGGCCAGAAATTTTTATCAGTAGGAGAGCCATGGAGGTCAGCGAACTTCCTTTTTGTGAAAGTACGCTTAGTCCGTCGAAGAACATCCCTGCAACGATTCCGAGCTGAATGAAAATTATGAAGAAAGGTTTTTTCCATTCACGATAAGCATTGTCTCTCTCCCGAAGGACAAGAGAACAATTGCCATCGAACCATGGATTTTGAGGAGAAAAAGATTTAGTTGAAGATGGAATGAATCTGCTCATCCCATCATGGATCACGGCCCCTATTTTTTCAGCAGAGACTGAAGCGTCCCCCAAGCCAAAGCAAGATTCAGATTTCTGAACTGTTGATGTGTTTTGATTATAAACATGTGGACTACCATCTACCGGATCTTGTCTTTGTCTACTGGTGGACTGACCAGCTTGGTGTGGACTATTTTCTTCTACATCTATTACAAAATCAGTGTTTTGAGTAGTTAGCAAAGAAGCGACGCAATGAGCCCGAGTAAAGTGAGAGAAAACACGTTTAGGGCATGGTGGAGCTGTTTGAGAGAAAGCATTATAACTAAGAGCTATAAGATTATGGTCAGAGTTACCAATAGGAGAGAAAATGGTGTATTTATAACTAGAAGGAGTAGTGGTGAATCATAAATTGTGTTCAAGAACTGGTTAGGACGATATGGAATGTGTGTGGGTTGTCTAATTAACTGCTCCAGATCATTGAAAATAATGAATTATATGGCTTCCTTCCCACCTGTATCAGTATCAGAGGAGCCCAACCACTCAGGGTGGTGTACGTTGAAATCTCCTAAATAGAGGACTTCAGCATTTGGATGAAAAGAAGTAACAGTCTCGTGAGAAGTAGTAAGATATTGAAAAAGAACTGGAAAATCTGTTCCATTAGGGGAGCAGTAGCAGAAAGCACAAGATAATTGTAGTAGTAGGAAGACATATTTTAAGCCATACAACATCGAAATTAAGAGATTGTAGATTTACGAGATTTGTCACAGAAGTGTTAATGTTAATATAGGCACAGACTCCACCATTTAGTCGGAAATTGTGAAAAAAGTTGTAGTTGGAGATATTGAGGTTATTGGAGAAAGAATCCCTGTCCAACTGGGTCTCAGACAGAAGCAAGAAGGTTAAGATGAGAGCTAGAAAGCACGAAGCCACGGACGTTGGCAAATTCAATAGAAAGCCCCCGTCTACACCCACCCTCACGTCCTCTCAATCTTGCCATTCAAAGAAGTACACACACACAATCTCGCACACGAACAAACACACGAACATACATATACCAACAATAAACGAGCTAAAACGGGATGTTAAAACAAAATAAGAAACATTAAGCAGCTGAAAGAAAAAAAATAATAAACGAAAAAAAAAATAAAATAAATAAATAAACAAACAAAATAAATAAATTGGCAAATAAATATGTTTAAATTAAAAGAATGTAATTAGAACTTATTTTGAAACTTGGTCTAGTAAAAAAAAGTTGCAGATAGTTAAAATTTTTCGTACAGTGAAGTTCATATATGTTAAAACAAAAACACTTCATGAAATTTTAAAACACTTAAAACAAGAAAACAAGACATGGAAATAAAATTAAAACTTGAGAATAACTAAAAACTTAGAACAATTAAAACTTCTAAAAATTTTTTAAAAACTATAACTGGGGAGAACTAAACATAAACGCCAGCACCTCACGAATAAAAACTATCAATATATATATATATATATATATATATATATATATATATATATATATATATATATATATATATATATATATATATATATATATATATATATATATATATATATATATATATATATATATATATATATATATACCTCATAACCACTTGTGCTATATGGTCTTGATGGCCTTTTAAAAGGAGACACTGCAGTTTCAAATTGATTATTTGCTGTAATTTTAGAAACTTCACAATCTTCACTAGCAGTCAAATCTGGTACACTATTTGATGACGTCAAAGATGCTTTATTAGTTTGATGATTTATAGGTGTATTTTCACCAGATCGTACTTCAGATAAAGGCTTTTTGGTATTGGCGTAATATCTAGTGTAAAAGTCTTCAAGATCTGGTCTTTTACTAAGTGCTATGTCAGTTACACCTGAATTAGGAAGTTGGAAGCTTCCATTATTTAAAGATCTATTTACTACATTTGTGTCTGATAAAGGTACATTTGCATTGCTGTTAGGAGACATCACATTGTGGGGTGCTAAATAATTAAATGGTTTATATTGAGAGGATTCGGAGAGAGCAATACTTGTATTGTTAGGTCCAAACTGATTCCATTGTGGATATTGTTTGTCTGCTAAATACTTTTCATTCTGAAATGGTGTACTGGATTTTCCAGCTAAAGGCACTGCTGTGACAGGGGAAGATGAAGATTTAGCTTGATATGAAGATATCTGATTGAAATGAGAAGGATTATTCAGAGGTGAAGTGGTATCAGTAAAATTCATGTAAGAATATGGATTATAACTGTAACCCCCATTCAAATAGGTGCCAGACTGTGGAAATGTGAAATTCTGATTATCAGATTTTTGTTTGATGTTAGAATTCTGCAAGATTTTTGCCAATTCCTCCATATCATTTATGGATTTCAAAGAAGCATTATCAAATGGATCTGTGGCATCTCCTTCAAAATCAGCAAAATTTATATTACATCTGGATTTAGTTGGAGATTTATGATGTGATGGCTGTGCTGAAAACTGAGTTGGAATCAGCATAGGAGGATAAGTTATATTATGTACATTTACCTGTGGTGCAATATTTTGAGAATTATTACATTTAGCAATTCCACTTTGGGAAACTGCAACTGTTGATGTGTTTTGATTATAAACATGTGGACTACCATCTACCGGATCTTGTCTTTGTCTACTGGTGGACTGACCAGCTTGGTGTGGACTATTTTCTTCTACATCTATTACAAAATCAGTGTTTTGAGACTGAGTACTTATATCTTCAATATTTGAGGCTTTTTCATCACACTCTTCAAGTTCTTTTTCACCAATTTCACCATCCAATGATTTTGACTCCCCATCAGAATTCTCAATTTCTTCTTTTTCTTTTATTTCATTTTGTTCTATTCTCCTTTTATTTTCCTCCTCTTCCTCTTTTCGTTTCTGTTCTAATTTTTCCAGTTGAATTCTTCTCTCTTCTTCTTTCTCCTCTTCATACTTTTCAATTTTTTGCTTTCTTAACTTAATTTTTTCCTCTTTGTAAGTTTTTAGATTTTGAATCCATTTTAGCATTTCATATTCTCTAGTCAAATCATACTGAAAATCATAAGAAAAAAATATAAAAAGCTAAACTTAAAACCTTAAATTGAACAAAAATGTAAATCTTAACCTAAAATAGTGCTAATAATAATAATATAAATATGAAATAATTCTCTTTGTTAGAACTTGTGAGCATCTGGGAATTTCACCATGCACTGGAAAAAGAACTGCCAACCCTCCCCACTCTAACATAAGAGAACATAGGGAGGGAGGGGGGGAGGGAAGAACCATCCTGTATCCAATTCAAATTTCAAAATCATAGCACAAACTAACCAACAAACTGACTTATGTATCATAGAATCATCCTTCAGTAAAACCCTTAATCTATCACTCAATACAGACATTAGTGCAACTAAAACATTATTATTTAATCACTTTACGTTTTTGAGATGACTACAATTGTGAGTTTTTTGTATACATATATATTTAAGTACTTATTCATAAATTTTATTTACTTATATATTAATTAATGCAAGTTATAATTATTATATTATTTATATTTATGTATTTATATTTTATGGCTTTGAAAATGGAAAGTGTTAACTCCAAAAACATCAATTTTAAGGAATAAATCATGTTCAGAGCTCTGGAGTTTTTAGTCAATAGTAAGTTTATTATAATGAAATAAAAATTACCGTATTTAGATATTTTTTCTTAAACATTTTTAAAGATAAAGCTGGAGCTCATTTACATGTAACAAATTATAAAAAGTTGTTAGTTATAATCAATATTTTTAACTCTTTAATTAAGACCTATTATAATTCACAATGTGAATTTACATACATAACTTGTATTGTCATAGATTTTGTTAGTGATGTGGCACTCACACCTTTATGAATGTATCAGACAGTGTTTTTTTATTTCAAATACATTAAAATTTTGTCTCCCAGATGATTAGTTGGCTGTGATGATGGTAATCCTCCTTCCTCTCCCACCCCCTCAAAAAAAAAAAATAAATAAATAATAAATAAAAAATTTAAATTTTAAAATATTTCTCTTGTTTTGTGAAAAATATTCAAATTATTTTAAAATTTTAATAAGTTTACATTATACAGTATATAGATCATTTACCAATGCCATAATAACGTAACATCTGTGGCTATCAATATATCAAAAATTTGATTTTAAAAAGTACTGTGATAAGTACATATGAAACTGTTTCAAGGAAATGAAATTAAACAGGTGAAAACATTTATTCCTCTAAAAGAAGACAACAAAATTGTTTTATTGCTTTTTTTTCCTTACATAATTAAAAAGTAGCAAAATAAATAATTCATTTCCAACTTCTTTATATACTATGATAAGCTACAGTGCATTTTCAGCTCCCAATTTGCTTCTATGTTTAAAGGATTCACTTATATAACTCTGAACTTGCAGGATGGCAATGAATCACACACACACACACACACAAAAAAAAAAAAAAAACATTTTTTTTTTTTTTTTTTTTTTTTTTTTTTTTTTTTTTTTTTTTTTTTTTTTTTATCAACCTACTGGAAAAATTAATTTCAATAATATTTTCATCACGCATATGAATATTAAAGAACTGGCTCTGAATATAAGCAAACTCGCACTAAATATACTTAAAACTTTAATAGAAGCAAACACAAATAATTCAAATTGTTATTATAAAAAAAATTATTGCATTAAATAATTTAATATGCAATCCAACTTGCAAAAGTTTTAAAATTGTCACCAGGATTTATATTACTTTTAGGGCATCAGGATATTTATATTTTTAATTACTGTAAATGTAAGTGTAATATATATATATATATATATATATATATATATATATATATATATATATATATATATATATATATATATATATATATATATATATATATATATATATATATATATATATATATATATATATATATATCATTTACTCTTGCTAATGAGGATTCGAACCCTGACCTCTAAAGATGGTAAGCCATTGCGTTAACCACTACACCACTGATGGTGGTTAACGCAATGGCTTACCATCTTAGAGGTCAGGTTCGAATCCTCATTAGCAGGAGTAAATGATACAAATTATATTCCCACGGTTTATGTATATATATATATATATATATATATATATATATATATATATATATATATATATATATATATATATATATATATATATATATATATATATATATATATATATATATATATATATATAGTTGGTAATAAGAAACTTGCTAAATAAAACATTTCATAATTCTTTTTATATATTATGACAAATTTTAGAGGTTTTTCAGCTCCCAGTGTTTCCCAGTTTATTCAAATTTTGAAGAGATCCATTTAATTGCCCTCGAAACTACTGACATGCATCAAATGTCACAAAAGAAACTAGCTAAAATCCCTCTGGAAATTTGCTATTCAAATGTAATTAATAGTGGCTTACTTTCAATCTTCAAGAAGTTATATCGCTAATTCATTACAGTATAAGCTGTAAGTTACTTGACTCAAATTTAAAGGCCATGATTCATTGTATTGTATTTCTTTAAACATAATATACATGGTTACAGGTGTACCTTGCATAGTACAGCTAAATGGTTTCATCAACTTCCCATACTGTTTGAAACTGCACTATTAGAGGAATGTAAACTATAGGAAAAATGATAATTGGTTCCAATAAATTTTTTGTCGGCATTTTTTTATTATTATTGATGATTTCCATGCTTGAAATGAATAATAAAATACAAATCAAATAATAAAATTACAAATAAATTAATGTAATATTGAACAAAAAATATTTAAAGATTTCATTTTTTATTACTAAAAAAATTGCTATATTGAAGTTTGCACTGGTTTTTTCTTTGGCCTCTTCTCTTCATACAAAAAAGGGTGATCATAATTTTAAAATTTGAAAATGATAACACAACTTAAATGTAGAGTGGTTAGTTGAATACTAAATAGTAAACAATGTGTGTCTAGTGCAGTTATTGTAAAGTACAGGCACTGAGAGGGAAGTATGCTTACATTTTTCACTTATAAAAAAATTACTAATTTTAAAATTAATAATCAGTACTACAGTGAAACCACAGTGATCAAAAATGTATTATGCAAGGAATACCTGTATTATTTTTATGAGCCTTTTGGGTATAAGTGAAAAAATTTTTATTAATAATTTAGCTTATTAAACTGTGTAAAACATGTATAATTGTGGAAGCTCCTTAGATATTGATAAGATAAATAACTGATAATTTAAATTTAATTCAAAGAAATAGCAAACATTTACATTTGACTGAGAAAGTCCTGATAGGTCCATGTGGCATCTTACTGTCTTTTTTTTCTTCTTCCATCTGCAAACCTTCATAATGTACTAAATGAGCTACAATCTTAGAATTCTCAAGGTGACATTATTTATTAAATACTAGGAAATAAAAGAAAAGCTTATCTTTGTCTTCTAATGACATTGGGCTCTACGATAAGGAGAGGAAGTGAAATAATGCCAATTTCTTCAAAATCTTGAACAAATTAATGGGGAAACTTCTTAAAATTGTGAAGTTTATTTCCATGATTTTTTATCACAAGAAGACAATCAAAAATGAGAAACATTAATTTCATTAACAAATTTTAATGTGATTTAATAGCATAATACCTGGAATATCCAAATAGAATGTAGTTATACCTTAGGAAATATCTATTACCTAATATTATAATTGTTGCTTTTTAACAAATGATAGGTTTGCTATTCTAATATCTAAAATTTATATCATATAATAAAGATGAAAAAATATTTTTTTTCAGGTGTGAGTTCCTATACTTATCCTCATTAGCTATAACAAATGTTTTCTCTACATCTTTAATAACCATACAAAAAATCCACGCTTAGCTACAATCAGAGGAATTCATACCTACTAATGACCTTACTGCCATGCATCAATAAATAAAATAAACATCTTACCTCGGAAGTCAATACTTCACTATTAATTTGATAATTGCACAATGGGGAGAGTGTTACTTTTCTTGGAGGTCTATACTTTTCAGAAATTTTTACTGGTATTTCTTCTACATATGTTGCTGGATCATATGACATCTTAGAACACAGAAGCAAGGTTACAAATTTGCATATCTATTCTATTAGGTTATTTTATTAACTTGACAAAGGTTTACTAATAAAATCTATAGAGAAAAAGAGTTGATGGTGCTGCCCCTGTTATATATATATATATATATATATATATATATATATATATATATATATATATATATATATATATATATATATATATATATATATATATATATATATATATATATATATATATAATATATATTTTTGAAGTAGACCACATCCAATTTTGTTTTAATTTGGTAAGGCAATTAGTATTAATACCAGTAATAAAAATCTCAAATTTAAGTGCAATCGGTTAAGGGGGTTAGAAGATATGAATCCCCAAAATTTTTGGGAAATTACATTTAATTCAAAGAAATAGATAAAATGATCTTCATATCTTCCATTGACATGTGCTTTAGTTCATTTTAAAGAGAATGAATAAATCTTTAAGATACTTATGTTTAAAAGTTCTATTCTGAAGAGAAAACCAACTTTTCAGCAGTTAAACATTTGGGGGACTGGAACCCACCTTTAAGAAATACTTAACATCACAACTAATAAATTTAAAGGAAGAATGGTGGTCATCTACAACAGCTGCTATAGATCAACCAAAAAGGAAATCAGAGAGGATAGATTCTAAAAGAGGGAAGTTTAAAAATCAAAGAATTGTGCAACACCAGATTCAAGGTTTTGATATGTCTATCCCAACATCAAAAGATTTGCAGAAATGGTGAAGAGAAGAGGACCAAGAATCAGTTAGTATAACCAGTAGAAATACATATTGGCAATCAAATTAGAAGAATTGAGATGTTTCCAGATCTTAACAAGAAACTTTAAAAAGAGCAGAGGGTAAGAAAATGGGATGGTAGTTAGGAGGTTTGAGAGGGGTTTCTCTCTTTCATCACAGGCTGAATGAGAGCATGTTTCCAGCAAGAAGAGAAGGTTGATGTAGAAAGACTGAGACAAAATAGTTTGCCAAAGTAGGACGCAAGATAAATAAAGCACACATTTTGAGAACCACAGGAGGGATGCCATTAAGACTGTACACTATAGACTGACCAGGGCCCTAGCCCCTACTAAAAATTAGTTAAAATGGCAAATTATATTTATTAATGGTGAATTAAATCAAAACAAAATATTAGAAAATTGAGATTTTTCTTCTTGCTTTTTCAATATTTTCTTTTTCTTTTCTGTTTCTTTTGACCACTCATCTTCTGCTAGTGAATGTTCATCTTTGTGTTTTGATTTTAGATGCCCCATAAAGATGTGGTTGAAAAATTTTTTTTTGGACACATCCGAAGGTCCTCTTCTAATTTCCTGGCTGCAGATATTACATTTAGTTATTTCAAGCCTATCCTGAAACATTGTAAAGTACTCCCATACTGCTGAAGCTGATCTTTAAGCCATAATGACTGAAAGTATAAACTAAATAATTTTGAAATAATGTAGCTAAATGATACAAATTTGATACAAAGTAATAAAATAGTAATTATATGTATAAATATAGGTTATATTGATAATTTTATATCTTACATTTTTTCAAACTTTAACTATGGTTGGAAATGAATATTTTTTAACCTATAATATCTACAAACAAAATTTAAAGCCAAATCAATTAAGGAGGTCTTATTGAAGCCCAGTAGACCAAAAAAACAAAGCAAATTATAATACAAAATAGCCCCAAAAAATACATACATGGATATAAACTTTTTATCCTTCAGTACCTCCCAACTTGTTACCACTTTAAATGATTTACCTTTAAATTGTGTTCTTAGATGTTATAGTTTAAAAGATTTCCTACCATGAACTAAACAATTACTTAAAATATTTTGACAGGTCTTTGGTCACAGGTCAAAACCATCAACACATATTCATTTGGCTTGTACTTTTATGGGCTTTCAACAATTAAGGTTAGGAATACTGCATACAATCCAATTCCAGTCCCTAAGTTCTTAAGAACAGTATGTCGGAAAAGCCTTCAGATGTGTACCAGACCAGTGTTATAATGCTACGACATATATTAACAAAGGATTTTCAGTTATTAGATCAAACATTACGCAAGCCCGTATGAGTAACCACTTTATTTATACAGTGTCCAGTTTTTCCTTTTTCTTTTTGTGCGTCCATCGTCCCAACGAGATAATGGGTTATACACGTACGAATTTAACCCCAACCAAAAATTTTTTAACTTCTTCGGAATTCACCCCATAGACTTTAGACCCTAAGAAAAATTAGAAATAAGGAAAGGTCTATTAAAAAAAGTAATTAGGTGATTCCTTATATTAACTAATGCTTATGAAATTCATTGTGACATCTTATGTACAAATATTTATAGCCCTCTACTTAACTTCCGAGTGATGGCATATTCTCGGTGTGATAAATATAAAAACTATTTATATGCTTTCCCTAATTTATCTAGTGTATATTTTATTTATATTTTAAGTTCTCCTTCATAGAAGTTTGTAGAGTTGGTAGTTTGTTTTTTGTGTCGATGTAGCGCATTTTTTCTAAAACAACAAACCCCCTGCTGAATCATCCTGACTTTTTATAAAACTTCCTCAAGTCTAGGCGTCATTAAAATGTAATAGTATTTCGCTTGTTTATTATAAGTCCTCAGAATTCAAAGGTATAAGGTATGAGTTATATATTTTCTTTTTTTCAACTCTTTCTAACTGTCATATCTATTGCCTTCAACTCAAATATATAACTGCGTTACGTTCTTATTATATGGAAATCGTATATGAAGGAACTTCAAGAGCAACTAAAATTTTTGAAAAAGTTCATAGTAAGTCTCCTCATTTTTTTTTAAATTATAAAACTAATTATGACCCTTCTCTTTCAGGTCTCTTAGTAAAAGCTCAAACCCAGAGCTATTACATATAATCATACCAAAATTTAATTACCCTGACACCACAGAATAAAAATTTTCTGCCCCTCCACCTCTTATTCGAGACGATAAAAAGTGATGTTTCAAAAGGAGAAATTGAGGTTCTTTAGAACTTACATGAGATATGTAGCATGCTAGAAAGAAATATTATTAGAATATGGGAAATTGAAAGGCTCATTAGCTTTGCATAAAATTAAAATTGTTATTATTATGAAATTATAAATGATTATAAAACTATATTTTGTAAATTCGTAAAGGAAACTAAGATGTGTGAGGGCTCGGACAACAAATCTTTCTTTATTACCTCTTACAATCTTTATTTTCAGAAATCTTTCAAATGCCGATGTTGCACTTTTGTGTGCAGCAAAATTTTTTTTGTACTCGTGTTTCTAATTTAGAGTTTTCCTAATTTTCTGCCTTATGGTTCAGGAACAATCGCAATATGCGACTAAATTCATCTATGGAGTATGTTTATCTCCTAACAATATATATAATCATAAATTCTTCAACTGTCTAAACAATAAAATAAAAAACATTTCCTTTCTTTCTCAAAATCATCATTCTCGGTATGGTATAATTTCAATATTCACAATGATCAATTACTAGCTTGCCTATTTTCCTGAAGACACAGATGATATAGTTGCAGCTTGCTAACCCATTATCTAATCGTAACAATCTTCAGCAATTTGTGCAGCTCACTAATCGTACATTCCAACTTTAAAAAGGCAGCCTTTGAAAATTTCAGAAATATATGTGGAATCATTGACTGGAATGAGAAATTTGAGAACCAAAAATATTTAAAATGTGGAAAACATTTAAGGCAATCTTGAATATTATTCAATGGGAATTTTTTTTTTTTTTTCAATCAGAGCAATCGGAAACCCCAGTTGGTGAAGTTGGGAAATTAGAAATAAAATTAACGAAAACCATAATTAAGTTTTGGATTTAGGAAAAGTAAATTATGTCAGTCATATCTTTTAGAATTTATGAAGCATTTTACTGGTGCTTAGATAAAAGAGAGCCAGTTGATATTTCGTATATGAAATTTAGCTTATCATGTGGTAAGATTCCCCATAGAAGGCTGATTTTCAAGTTATCTCAGTGCAATTTAGGAGAGATTGCGCATAATTAGACACATAAGTGGTGTAAGTCAGGTGTCAGTGTATAGTAAATTAAATAGTAACAAATTATCACGGGAACTGACAAAAAATGGTATTCCTGAGGGTTCCGTGTTGGGTCCGATTCGCTTCCTGATCTATACTAAATATTTTGATAAGGACATAAAATGTGTATTTTTTAGTTGTTTATTACAATACCCTATTAAATGTATTGTGGTATGTTTTAGAATAGAAAAAAACTCATTTCTTCTATTGCAACCGAGATTTGGAGTGTGAGATACATAATCTTATAGAAACATTGGGGAAAGTGACAACAAGACAATTGTTTGATGCATAAGGAAAATGTATACTGAACAACTTGTTGGAGTAATGAACGTTTTTATGATTAGCAGTTCTTGAACAATAATGCATTTTTCCCCATCATTTACAACTACCTGAAAATTAATGCAGACTTTTTCAATATTTTTTTATCCCATTCATGAAGATGGGATTATTGCAAAGAAATTAAAACTTAACTTCTATTTCCCAGTAATTGCATTCTTTGTTTGAATGGACTTACAGTAGTCTACAACGAGATAAAATTAATTTACTTTGAAGATTTTTCCTCCCTCAATTGGTTTATCTTCACTCTCAAATGAATTTTTATTCTTGGCCAAACTCACCTATATATATATATATATAATATATATATATATATATATATATATATATATATATATATATA
>SEYY01000809.1:72701-80201 GCA_009176605.1 Armadillidium nasatum
GGTCCTTACTAGAGTTGGGTGACTGAGGTAGTAAAATATTCATTGCATAATAATATTTTTTCGTAACTAGTAAGGGTTGGCACGAAAAAGGGGTGGGGATTAAGGGATTAACATAATTAATTAGGGGATTATCCTAACTAATTATCGGATTATCATATTAATGGGATTAAAAATATCTCACGATAGAACATATATTTAATTAAATAAATGCATTTTAAAACACGTTGACTGCCATGCTCAGCGCCGGCTCTACTCACCTCTTAAAAAAAATTCATCCGATTGTCCTGAAAATTTCAATATAGATAGCTTTTTTCCCGACGAAAAAACTCCATTCCTAACGTTTTTGCGAGGGAGTTAAAGTTTAGAAGTTATTTCAGAAATTTTAGGAATGTTTAAATCTTCGGTGAGGCCACATAAAAAAAGTTTTTGGTTTAAAATTTAGACTGTATATTCCTAAGACTATTGGCTACAAAAACTTCTTACAGACTTTTGCTCTCAGAAGTATAGAAAAATTGTTATTAGCAAAATACTGACCAACTATCGAAAGTCAAAAATTGTTTAAAAAAAAAATTCCAACTTTTTTTAAAAAAAACTACAATAATTACATTTCTCATTTTTAGTGGTAGTATAGATAAATGACTGGGCTACAATTTCTTTTTTATATGTTATTCGATCTAATTCATATTTTTAGAGATATAACTCTTCAAATATGGTCCATTTTTGTGCCAATTTTCTTCTTACCAATATCTTTCTTCAAACAAAAATTATTTAATAATGTTCTAAACGTTTGTTATAGACCTATCCCTCTTTTAAACAATATATAAAAATAAAAAAAATTGTTCGAGGCATTTTTTTTTTTTAAAATTTTTTTCTCCGGAAAGGTATGATTTTTTTCAAAAAAAAAATTTGAGTGCCTGTAACTTTTTTTCTAGACGTGGTTTCAAAAATCGCTTTCTACAACATCTATATATTGGGGCTAAGATTGTTCAGTTAAAATTTCTGCTCATGAGGACCAGTGGTTTGACCTCGCTATTTAAATTTTTTTTAAACTTTTGACCCCAAATAGCTTCTAAACGGTTAATCACTCGTAAAAACGTTAGAAATGGACTATTTTCGTCGGGAAAAAAAGCTATATATACTGAAAATTTCAGCTCAATCGGTCAAAAAATAAAAATAATTTCAAAAATGGGCTCAGCCCCATTTTCTGGCAGTCAACGTGTTAAAGTTTGTCAATGAAATAAAACAAGAAAAGTTCGCTCCACTAACAAAGACAATAGTTGCAGACGATCTTCCATGTTAAACAATTAACTGTGGTAACGGTAAATTCCTAATTACTTTAAAGCTTAAAGTATCAATAGAATATTATTATCACTATTAACAATATAAATCAGCAATGAATTCAGACGGTGAAGTCAGTAGTATATGAAGAAGATAGAAGGTTGGCAAATTCCTAGTGCGAATTCCTAGCCTAAGGGGAAATTTTGCAAATTCCTATTCCTAGCCCCCGAGGGGAAATCGCCCCCCGAAGAGAACTCAGGTAGGTTTGTGAGCTGTTTTATCTTAATTGAGATCTTGTTTTGCGGTTTTATCTTAATTGAGATCTTGTTTTGCGGTCTTATCTTTGATGTAATCTTGTTTTGTGGTGTTATTTTAATTGTTTTTTAATTATTTCTCACCTTTTTATTTCTTTTGTGGTTTACCGCGTTCTTTGATGAGCCGCTTTCGCGTATCCTTGGTTGTATTTTTGCAAGGTTCCTTGATGACGTCATAGCTTGTATGTTTGTAAGGTAATGACGTCACGGCTTGTATTTTGGAATGGGAATTGGAATGATACGTCACAACCTTCTTTTGTTAAGGGAATCTTCCAGCCAATCACAGTCCAGCATTGCTGACGTCACGGTTTCTCTCTTACTTTGAAAAACTTGAAAGCCGAACAAACAAACGCACGCTCTTAAAAACTCGATTTTTCGTCTTCATTTTCTGGTATTGAACCCGGGACCTCTGAATCTTTAGCATAGCTCTCTACCGATCACGCTACGGCATCCATTACTTGAAAAAGGAAAATAGTTGTATTTGTTTTTTTCGCGCGCGGCGAAGAAGACACACACGCCGAGGGTTCGGGCGCGGGCGCGGTGCAAACACATTTATTATTATTATTATTATTATTTTTTTCTCGTAACCATGGAAACAGTTATATATATATATATATATATATATATATATATATATATATATATATATATATATATATATGAAAAAAAAATAAGGATATATATATATATATATATATATATATATATATATATATATATATATATATATATATATATATATATATATTCTTTCTAAGACAAACTTGAACAAAAATTCAATTTTTATATAAGTTTTTGAATAGATAAAAATTACACGAGTCCGAGGAAGTATCGAACTGGGAACATCTCAGTCGCTAGCGGAAGCTCTACCATTGTGCTATCGAAGCATTTGGAAGGAAGCATCTTTTTACATGAATAATAATTTTTTTTTTCTTTTAAATCTTTTTTCTTTCCTAAATATTTTTAATTGTTTTGAACGGAAAAAAACTTAGTGTATTTATTATTATTATTTTTCTCATTGTCATGGCTACAGTATATATATATATATATATATATATATATATATATATATATATATATATATATATATATATATATATATATATATATATATATATATATATATATATATATATATATTGCTGACGTCACGGTTTCTCTCTTACTTTGAAAAACTTGAAAGCCGAACAAACAAACGCACGCTCTTAAAAACTCGATTTTTCGTCTTCACTTTCTGGTATTGAACCCGGGACCTCTGAATCTTTAGCATAGCTCTCTACCGATCACGCTACGGCATCCATTACTTGAAAAAGGAAAATAGTTGTATTTGTTTTTTTCGCGCGCGGCGAAGAAGACACACACGCCGAGGGTTCGGGCGCGGGCGCGGTGCACACACATTTATTATTGTTATTATTATTATTTTTCTCGTAACCATGGAAACAATTATATATATATATATATATATATATATATAAATGAAAAAAAATAAGGATATATATATATATATATATATATATATATATATATATATATATATATATATATATATATATATATATATATATATATATATATATATTCTTTCTAAGACAAACTTGAACAAAAATTCAATTTTTATATAAGTTTTTGAATAGATAAAAATTACACGAGTCCGAGGAAGTATCGAACTGGGAACATCTCAGTCGCTAGCGGAAGCTCTACCATTGTGCTATCGAAGCATTTGGAAGGAAGCATCTTTTTACATGAATAATAATTTCTTTTTTCTTTTAAATCTTTTTTCTTTCCTAAATTATTTTAATTGTTTTGAACGGAAAAAAACTTAGTGTATTTATTATTATTATTTTTTTTCAAATTGTAAAATATATAATATATATATATATATATATATATATATATATATATATATATATATATATATATATATATATATATATATATATATATATATATATTTATTTTTATTAATTTACTTTGTCATTTACTTTATATATATTATATATATATATATATATATATATATATATATATATATATATATATATATATATATATATATATATATATATATATATATATATATATATATATATATATATATATATATATATATTCCAAATATAAAAAGGGAATGTAAAACACCTGTTTTATTTTATTGCTTTTATTACGAAATTACTAACAATAAAATCATTTTCATATAAATTTTTAATATTAAATATATTTATAATCTTGGTTGTATTTTGCATTCGAGAGAAAATGATTTTAAGGCCCGACTATTTTGACATGAAAAAAAAAAATTTGCTTTAAAGTCTTTTTAACATACATGAAAAAGCTTTATTTTTACATTTTTATTACATAAAATAAATATTTACAAATTCGGAATTTATATATATATATATATATATATATATATATATATATATATATATATATATATATATTATAATATATATATATATATAATATTTAAACTTTAAAATATAATTCCTTCCCTTAAAACAACTTGGCTTATTTCAGTTTTCCTTTATTTTAACATGGAAAAAAATTTTAAAAAACGGGATTCGAAAGCTTGCTCCTCGATCTCGAAATTTGTAGACCGAGATCTTACCCACAGAGCCACGGAACGTCTTCCGTATACAGACATGTGAAATTAGTTTGTCTTTTTTATTTTGTCATTTTACTTTGTCATTTTACTTTGTCATTTTTACTTTGTCATTATATATATATATATATATATATATATATATATATATATATATATATATATATATATATATATATATATATATATATATATATATATATATATATGTTATTTTTATTTTCGATGGAATCTCCATTTATTTCAAGTTTTTAATTTCATATTTTCATTTTATTCTTTTTATTATTTATTATCAATATTATTTTTTACTTTAAAACTGAATTAAAAACTACAAATGAAAGTAAAGTATTTTTTTATTTTTTCGGACGACATTGATTTTTCCATAAAAATATTTCAAATTCTTATTGAAGGAGACGGCTTAGACTTTGACTTTTTTTTTATGTTATTATATATAAGCTTATATTTTAAAAAAAAAAAAAAAAAAAAAATACGAGTTTGCTCTTATAAACACATCCATAAAATATTTTAAATGCTTTTAGAAGGTCTCGAAAAAACACCTGCATAATATTAGAAATAAATTTCTGTCTTCTTATCATATTCATCTCTACTTAAATAATTTTTTCTTGTTTTAGAAAATTCGCTTCAACTAAAACCATTTTTACAGAGCGTATTACTTGCGGTTGAAAGAAGTTTATGACCGTATTTTTAACTTTAGATTCTCCTTTTAAAAACAAAATAAAAAATTTCATTATATATATATATACATATATATATATATATATATATATATATATATATATATATATATATATATATATATATATATATATATATATATATATATTTTCTCGTCAATCTTTATCTGTATTTTTCTTTCTGTGAACAATACTTCATCATATTGCGTACGCATCCTTCAATCTTTTCTAACTTTTCGAGTTACCTTTTTTTAAGTTTGATCTTCTACTAAGTGTCTTATTGTTAATCATCATACCGTCGGTAATCTTTATTCTTTCATTTTTTATTTTATATGCATTTAATTTTTTTTACTGTAAGTATTTTGTTTATTTCAAGTTTTCTTTTTAATTTTATATTTTTATTATTATCAATATTTTTTTTTTTTACTTTTTAAACTCAATATACAATTAAAATAAAAAGAGAAAAATATTTAAAAAGAGAGAATAACGTATTTTGCAGTTAATAAAAAAATTTAATTATTAAAAGAAAAAAAAATGAGTTTGAATAAAGGATGGTTATTTCGATGTAATTAGGTTTTTGATATATGTCTGTTGACGGTTAACTATATATTGTAGCAAAAATATTATTCTCAAAATATATATATATATATATATATATATATATATATAATATATATTATATATATATATATATATATATATATATATATATATATATAGATATTTCCAAATATAAAAAAGGGAATGTAAAACACCTGTTTATTTTATTACTATCATTTATAATCAATCAATTTTAAAAATATTTCTTATTAATAGATACATTTTTTTTTTTTCAGCTAATACACCTTAGTGCTCTTTTCTTTTTTTTTTAATATATATATAATATATATATATATATATATATATATATAATATATATATTATATATATATATATATATATATATATATATATATATATATATATATATATATATATATATATATAGAGACCAGTTAAACAAAAGTTATTCAAGATTTTTTATCATTTAAATATATATTATTTTCCAGTATAATACATCGGGAGGGGGGTAGAGAAAGCAGGTGATTAAGGAGTACCTTGATTCCATTAGGCTACAAGAATAATCAGTTTGGCGACCTATTTTTCAGATAAGAGTTTTATTTTCCTTAATATTTCACCATGACATGATGCTAAGGGTGGTAAGAACCGTATAAAAGCAACGAATCTTTTGTATTAAATGTACGTATAGAATAAATAAATAAATATTTAGATGAAGAAATAAGTCATATTCGTCTCCTTTCATTAAAACCAAATATTTGAAATAATTACAATGTTACTAAAGGGAGGGGGTATTAAAATAAATCATTTTGTTTTTTTATTTTATTCATAATATTTCACATTATTAATAATAATGGATTTAAACACCAGACTTTATATATATATATATATATATATATATATATATATATATATATATATATATATATATATATATATATATATATATATATATATATATATATATATATATATATACAAGATTTAAAATACAAGATTTAAAATAATTTGTATATTTCACATTAATAATAATAATGGATTTAAACACATTATATATTATATATATATATATATATATATATATATATATATATATATATATATATATATATATATATATATATATATATATATATATATATATATATATATATATATATATATATATATATATATATATATATATATATATATATATTTATAATTGCACTTAAGGTCATTTTAAAAAAGATTCAACCTTGTCAAACAAATCAATATGTTCTTTCAATTCCTTACGGCATCGTAAATTAATATAGTGGAAGATGCTATTGCCAGGTATGTGTAAAGCTTCAGGATTCTTTATTTGAACTTTAAGTACTTGATTACTCCAAAGTTTACCAAATTCATTCCTGTTGGCCTCCTCCAATATTTCTAGGCTTGTAAAGCTAGGATCTGTATTTATCTTATCTTTATACATTGCGTAGAGAATGGCGAAAGCTTTTTGTAGATAATTTTCGAATTTTTCCACTCTCTCAATTTTAGATTCAAATTCTTCACGTAGCGTTAGAAATCTAAATATTTGCTCCTCGCCTCGGATTGTAAAGCCATAATTTGAAAACACGAATGCGTCTGTTTCTTCGTGAAACACTCTCAGTCTCACATCTACAATACTAGTTGACAATTTTGTTATATAGCTTAGAAGAATACGTTTTTCATCCAGAATAGGATTTAAAAATATGCACTTTTCATCACAGGGATAAGCCGGTTCAGATAATAGAGTGAAGTCTTCGTATACCCATATATCCAGGGTGTCGAAAATTTGGCGTAACTGACTTACAGTGATAAATATCTTCCTATTCTTGCTAGGTGTTGCTGAACTGCATGAAAAATAATCTTCCCCGTCGATTTTTCTTTGAAAAGTAAACTTAATATTTTCAAAGTCTATTTTCCAGTTGAGAAGTTCAGAGACACTTTCGCGTTTGAATACACGGGGAGAATCCATCTTCGAAGTAAAAGAGAGCTGTAGAATATAATGCTATGTCTTAGAAAATCTCTGCTTATATGGATTTTTCTTCCC
>SEYY01000809.1:92701-117701 GCA_009176605.1 Armadillidium nasatum
GTAGATGTTCTAATCCAAGTTGGGGCAAAAAAGTAACGCTCCTTAATAAGTCCAAGGAACGCCTTTACCCCTGGATGGGACATACAAAGTTGGTAGTCAAAGAACTGCCTCTTAATGCATGCAGGTAGGACAGACCGTGGGTGAAGTATTGAATTGCCACACCACACAGAAAGGTTGCTGGGCAAGGAAAGGATTTAAGTCTGTGAACTCTGAATCGGTTTCTTGAAAGCGAGTAATGGAGGGGAGCTCAACAGGATAAAGAGAAAGGGAAGAGACAGAGCGAGATAGAGCGTCAGCATCAATATTGTTGGAGCCCTTAATTAACGTGAATCACCGAAGAAATGTACTCTGTAAGAAGTGACAAATGACTCTGCTAACGTTCGCTCTTGGCAGAAGTCCGTCTATAAAAGGCAGCAACTAAAAGTTTATGGTCCATGAACTAGGTGAAATAATGACCAGCGAGGAAAGGCATAAAATGCAACACAGAGAAATAGGCAGCAAGAAAATCGACATTGAGAGTCGAATATCTTCGCTGAGGCTCAGTAGTTTTTTTACTAAAGAAATAGATTGGTACTGGAGAACCATTCACCATCTGATGCAGGGCAGTTCCGATAGCGAATAATGATTCTTCAGTGACCATCTGGAAGTGAGTTACGTCAGGATGGACAAAAGAGAGGTAAGAAGAAGACGAGATTTTACCATTAATGTCTTCAAGTCAATTCAAGAAACGGGAAAAGACTTTGTAGGGTAAGTCTTAATAAGGTTTGTAAGAGGACAGACCATGTAAGCAAAGTTAGAAATAAGCCAGCGATAAAATCCAGTCATACCCAAAAATTAACGACGAGAAGCATCATCAGTTGGTCAGAGATACGAAGAGATTTCAATTTGCTTAGTAACAGGAGTAGAAATACCCGCCAATGAAAGGTTAAAGCCAATATAATCCAAGGAAAATTGGAATAGGAGGCACTTATCAAGATACAAGAGTAATGAAAGGTCATGAAGGAGATGGAAGACCTGACGAAGTTGAGAAGCGTGAGAAGAGAAAATGAGGTCATCCATGTGATTAAACACGAAAGGGACAATCATGAAAAATAGAGTCCATGAAACGCTGAAAGGTGGTCCCAGTATTAGGAAAACCAAATGGCACAAAAAGAAATTCGAAAAGACCGAAAGGAATGATGATGGTGGTTTTGTCAACGAAATCCTTATATATTGGTAATTGGTTGCAAGCCATCAATATATCCATTTTACTAAAGACAGATGAACCATGCACTTTGGCGGAAATGCTTTGGGTCAAAGGTCAGGGATAACGGTCTGGCCTTATGACACCATTAAGAGCTTTAAAGTCTCCACAAAGTCCCCTTCGACCTGGTTTCTTTTTAGGAGCGAGGTGAAAGTGAGAAGCCTTCGAGTACTTAGAGGGACTAATAATAGCAGATTTTAAAAAAATGAAGAATTCATGCTAAGAGATGGCCAGCTTGTCCTTCGCTAGGCGCCTCACTCAGATAAAAACAGGGACGGCATCCCCGGTTTCTAGCACATGAAACTCCCGAGAGGATGAGCTGAAGCTGCACAAAAGATTATGAGGTGAGTAGTTGGTGAAGAAGATACCAGGTTCGCAAATTCCTAGTGCTTGTTGAATTCCTAGCCTGAGGGGAATTTTTTGCAAATTCCTATCCTCAGGTACCTTTGTGAGGTGTTTTTTGCGGTTTTATCTTAATTGAGATCTTGTTTTGCGGTTTTATCTTAATTGAGATCTTGTTTAGCGGTCTTATCTTTGATGTAATCTTGTATTGTGGTATTATTTTAATTATTTCTCACCTATTTCTCACCTTTATGGTTTGCGGTTTCTTTTGATGAGCCGCTTTTGCGTATGCTTGGTTGTATTTTTGCAAGGTTCCTTGATGACGTCATAGCTTGTATGTTTGAAAGGTCATGACGTCACGGCTTGTATTTTGGAATGGGAATTGGAATGATACGTCACAACCTTCTTTTGTTAAGGGAATCTTCCAGCCAATCACAGTCCAGCATTGCTGACGTCACGGTTTCTCTCTTATTTGGAAAACTTGAAAGCCGAACAAACAAACGAACGCACGCTCTTAAAAACTCGATTTTTCATATCTCAAGACCGATTCGAACTTCGATCTTGAGTCTCCTCTTGAGTCAATATCCAGGCCTTTAGACCACTAGGCCAACGCAGCATTACTTAAGAAAAGGAAAATTCTTTTATTTATGGCTTTGTTTTCGCGCGCGGGCGTCGGGCGCGGCGCACACACGCACACACGCAGTCGAGAGCGCGGACGCTGGCACACACACACACACACACATTTATTATTATTATTATTATTATTATTATTATTTTTCTCGTAACCATGGAAACAGTTATATATATATATATATATATATATATATATTTTTATATATATATATATATATATATATATATATATATATATATATATATATATATATATATATATATATATATATATATATATATATATATTCTCTGTCATATATTTTTTTCAAACTTAGAACAAAAAAATTCAATTTTTATATAAGTTTTTGAATGGAAAAAATTACTCAAGAAACGGGTATCGAACTGGGAACATCTCAGTTGCTAGCGGAAGCTCTACCAATACTCCATCGGGCCAATACGGATGGAAAGCGGGTTTATAGCTTTTAACATTAATATTTTCTTTTCCTAAAATATTTATAAATGATTTTGAACGGAAAAAAAAACTTAGTGTATTTTATTATTTTTTTCTCATTGTCATGGTTACAGTTATATATATATATATATATATATATATATATATATATATATATATATATATATATATATATATATATATATATATATATATATATATTTATTATATTAATTTATTTTATATATATATATATATATATATATATATATATATATATATATATATATATATATATATATATATATATATATATATATATATAATAGCATGTATTTTTTAAAATATTTATAATGAAATATAATTCCTTCCCTTAAAACAACTTGGTTTATTTCAGTTTTCTTTTATTTTAACATGGAAAAAAAATTTTAAAAACAGGGACTCGATCTTACGCTCATAGACCTCGAGATTTGTTATTCCAGTGTGTTAACCACTCAACCAGCGAGAACTTTCAAATATAAAAAACGTAATTACTGTTTTAAGTCATCAGTAAGAGCTTAGAGTATTTATTATTATTTTTTTATTATTTTTTTTTTTTTTTTTTTATTATTATATATATATATATATATATATATATATATATATATATATATATATATATATATATATATATATATATATATATATATATATGTTATTTTTTATTTCAAGTTTTTAATTTCATATTTTATCAATATTATTTTTTTTTACTTTAAAACTGAATACAGAAATAAAAACTATGAATGAAAGTAAAGCATTTTTTATTTTTTTCGGACGAAATTGATTTTTCCATAAAAAATATTTCAAATTCTTATTGAAGGAGACTTTGGACTTTTTTTATGTTATTATATATAAACTTATTTTTTTTTTTTTTTTTTTTTTTTTAAAAAATACGAGTTTGCTCTTATAAACACTTCCATAAATATTTTAAATGCTTTTAGAAGGTCTCGGAAAAACACCTGCAGTAATAAATTTCTGTCTTCTTATCATTTTCATCTCTACTTTAAACTCATTTCAAGGCTTTTTAATAATATTGAGTTGTCAGTTACTATTAACATACATAAAAAGTAAAAAAAACTTGATATTTTAAATTCTTTTACTTCTTCACAAAGAATTTATTCAGTATACCTCATAAAAAAATTATCATTTGCATCTCTACTTAAATAATAAAAATATTTTATACATCTTCTCTAAACCTCCGTTATTTGTTTGTTTTTTCTTAATAAGTGACTTATCCTAAAAAATTCCGATCATTCCAGATATATATATATATATATATATATATATATATATATATATATATATATATATATATATATATATATATATATATATGAACCTCTTTGTTTTATTCCAGACTTCTCAGACAGAGTTTATTATCATGTCTACGAGGAAAATCATTCCGAGTTTAATGAATTATCACGGATTTTATAAAATATGAATTCTTTCTAATATATTTAACAATAACTAGCATTTACCTTCCAAAGTTTCTGTCATGATATAAGGCATGGAAATAACTGTCATTGACAGTAAACTCTCTCTCTCTCTCTCTCTCTCTCTCTCTCTCTCTCTCTCTCTCTCTCTCTCTCTCTCTCTCTCTCTCTCTCTCTCTCTCTCTCTCCTGATATCCTAAAAAGTAACATATTTAAACTTGATCCCGCAAGCAGATGTTATTTTCTCTATTATATATATATATATATATATATATATATATATATATATATATATATATATATATATATATATATATATATATATATATACGTTTCAGTGAGTCAAAGATATTTTATAGCCTCTTTTTAAAATAACTGGAAAAATGGTAAGTGGAATTTTATGGTTCCATTTCAAAACAATATTTGGTAACCGATCTGCGACCAATGTATAAAAGGATCGTAAATCCGTATTATACGTATAGACATTCCCTAATTTACGGCTGAACAAAGGGAGTTTATAAGGTTTTTAAAATCCGACACAGAGAAAAAAAAAAAAAAAAAAAAAAAAAAAAAAGGTAATGTTTATATATATATATATATATATATATATATATATATATATATATATATATATATATATATATATATATATATATATATATATATATATATATATATATATATATATATATATATATATATATATATATATATATATATATTTTGAGTTCGAGATTTTTTTCTCCATTTTGGAGCCTTTACATTTTATGATTTTGAAGGTTGTTCACCTCATTGTTATTTTTAGCGTTTAATAATTTTAACTGTACAATTTTTAACTATTTTATTTGCGGGCTTTTTATTTTTTTTGAGTTACTTTAACGTAGTTATTTTTTTTTAAAAAAAAATCGGCAACGCTTTTTAATGATAGTTAAGTCCTATGTTATTATTATTATTATTATTATTATATATTATTATTATTACTCTTATTATTTTTGTTGTTGATTGAATTGTTATTAGACCAAAAGTGGTAATTGTTGTTATCTTTTTATTGTTCTAGACCATCAGGGTTGGAACTAAACTTGGTTCGAATTTTAGGGTAACTGTCGTCATCTTTGTAGTAATCGATATTTTTATTCTACATTTCTTTTTTCTCGTATAAACATACATACAACTCTCTCTCTCTCTCTCTCTCTCTCTATATATATATATATATATATATATATATATATATATATATATATATATATATATATATATATATATATATATATATATATATATATATTCCAAACAATTAGATTCTAATTTAAAAAAACTTATTACAGGTCGACGCAGTAAGAATTTTCAGACAGAAAAAAGACCCTGGTTATTTACATCTCTACCCATATTCCATCTTCGATCCATTTTTTATTTCGAGTGTAACAGGTAAGAAAAATCTTTTTTATCTTCCTTGAGCTGAAAATTAACTTTTTTATATATTTTTTTTTCTCTTTTACTGTACTCTTGTGTATTTTTTCACTGAATTAATATTATTATTATTATTATTATTATTATCTCGATTGGGTGAAAAATTATTTATTTTCCTTTTTCCCTTTTCTCGTATTTTTCATTTCATTTATTTCTTTTTATATCACTTTCAATTATTTCTTCTTTCCTTATTCTGTTTACTGTACTCTTGTGTATTTTTCTTATTTATTTCTTTTTTTTTTTTTTTTTTTTTTTTTTTTTTTTTTTTTTTTTTTTTATTTTTTATTTATTAAATCATTTTTGTTTTTTTCTTTCATTTTTATTCTTCATTTATTTCTTTTATATCATTTTCAATTGTTTCTTCTTTTCCTTATTCTGATTACTGTACTCTTGTGTATTTTTCATTTATTTCTTTTTTATATCATTTTAAATTGTTTCTTTTTTCCTTATACTGTTTCTTTTATATCATTACTGTTTTTCATTTTATTTCTTTTTATATCATTTTCAATTGTTTCTTCTTTTCCTTATTCTGTTTCATTTCTTTTTATTCTTAAAAATTATTTCTTTTTAAGTATCATTTCAATTATTTTCTTTTTTAAGTATCATTTTCTTTTCTAGATTCGAATTTATAGTTAAAACATAGTAATATATATATATATATATATATATATATATATATATATATATATATATATATATATATATATATATATATATATATATATATATATATATATACCATGGTGAAAAAAAATTCTCTTCTTTATTTTATTAAAGAGAAAAATATTTAGTATAAAATAATAATCTTCTGTTCTATCATATAAGATGGTTTTTTTTTTTAAGACAACGGGTTACCCTATATATATATATATATATATATATATATATATATATATATATATATATATATATATATATATATATATATATATATATATATATATATATATATATATATATCAGTTTTGTTAAGATGACCCCCCGTAAACGCACCAATGATGATTCCACCCATGAATCAGGCCCTTCGAGACAGAGAACAAGAGCTAATAACGAAGAAGAAGAAGTCGTAAGGGTAAGAACTTTGAGTGTTAATCGAAGGTCGGGACCAATACAAAACGCAAGATACAATGTAAGAGTTAATAATCCTGTCATTTTAAATGATTTAGAAAATGGATTTGAAGATGTTATTGAACGTGTTATTGGCCAAATACGCAGAGACATGAGAGAACGTCGTGAGTATTTTGTACGACTTGCCTTTATATTTAACAATGATGATAGAGATTTAGAGTATTATATCCAAGTGCCTCACCGTTATATAGGGGATCCATCAATAAGTAATTATGTAGCAGGAAGACTCGAGCAGTCGTTCCAGAGTGCAGACTCTGCTGCATTTCAAGATTTTAATGTAGATGCACAGATCGCTCACGTACCACTAGGCAATGGCCCTCTAACACCTAAAGGGGTTACATTTACTGGAAAAATTATTAAAAGACATTTAAAGAAAAGTAGAGCTGATGCATCAGTAGATCTGACAGGTTGCGCTTTCAATGCTCTAGCTGTACTTGAAAAAATAAAAGGAGGAATGGAGATAAGCAATGTTAGCGTTGGATCAATTAGATCCCTTGGAAGAGATATTGCTGAACAGTGTGGGTTTAACTATGAAGAAGTATTTCATGCTGCAAATTTTCAAGAGATTGAAAAAAGGAAAAATATTAGAGTTTTTGTTTTTGGCGCGGATCCGTCGTAATGAAGGATTGTTACACGTTTACTACCCAAAAAATACAAACAGAGAGCATCCACTCTTTATTCTGGGGTACGATCATGAAAACACCCACTATTATCCATTCACTGAAGATACCATCAAGTATTGCATTAAGAGTGTTAATCCAAAAAGCGTCAGTGGAAGAATTTTCTGTAATTTATGTTATAATTTCACTAACAGACTTGTTCATCATCTAGAATCTGAGTGTGAGTATTCGAAATGTGGGCAATGTTTAAACAGTAATTGTAATGGTGAAGCTCAATTTGATGGAGAATTTAGAACTTGTAACGAATGTAATCGATGGTTCTATGATGAGCAGTGTTACGCATTCCATTTAGCAAACGGTGTTTGCGTGAAGAACAAACTTTGCTCAAAATGTTATAAACCCATATTAGCTGATGCTCAGGGTAGGATGCTACATGATTGCGTGAATATTACATGTTCAGTCTGCTATAAGAAATATGACCCCACTCAAGGTGCGCATGAATGTTACATTCAGACTCTTCCAAAAAAAGCTTAAAGACTGGTATAAGAAGAAGGAAGTACACGTTCTCTATTATGATATAGAAACGTATCAACAGAAACAGTTGGTGGATCCCTTAGATGAAACAAACATACAACCGGCTGACGAAAATGTAGCGATGATACCCGTACATTCTGGTTTCTCAAATTGTTTGTCATGAATGTACTGACATTGAAGGAGAAAATGTATGTGAAAAATGTGGGGAGAGAACTAGAGTGTTTGTTGTAAAGGAGGATCAAGAAGAAGAAACACCTTTTACACACTGTCCCCGTAGATCAGTTTATCACTTATCTGCTTGAATTCTCAAAAACACACCAAAATGCTACTATTATTGTTTGTGCTCACAATGCAGGGCGTTTCGATGGACAGTTCGTATACGCTCGATTACTTTCACGTCCTGGTGCTGATATTTTTACTTCGAAACCCTTAAAAAGAGGAACACGTATAATTTCGATGGGGGCTTCTCATAACATTTTGTTTAGAGACACCCTACTTTATATGCCTTGCGCTTTATCTAAACTTTCAAAATGTATGGGTCTTGAACGACATTACACTGGCTAAAGGAGTGTTCCCCTATAAATTCCTTACGGAGAGACATCTGAAATATGTAGGACAGATTCCAGAAATAGAATATTTTGAAACAGAAAGGATGACTGTAAAAGAAAAGAAAGAATTTTTAGAGTATCATGCTGACTTTAAAAATTCAGGAAGGGAGTATGATATTTTACAGGAATGTGTTACATACTGTAAACAAGACGTATTGATTTTAAGACAGAGTTTTGAAGCTTTTAGGAAAATTTTTATAACGAAATTCCAAATTGATTGTCTTGAAGAGTGTTGCACAATAGCTTCTTTAACTTTTAGAATATTCCGAACGCATTTCATGGGTGAAAACATGATTGCGAGTATTGGGAGAGTAAAAGAGAAGAAGTTTAGTTACGAAGGTATTCGATGGTTGACTTTTCTTGAAAAATACACGGGCCAGGAAATAAAGCATGCCAGGAACGGTGGTGAGCGTGTTTTGAAACCCAGAGGGAATATTTCTTTCCCAGATGGGTATTCGAAAATGGATATGCCAACGATTGTCCGGCTTACGTGAGTACGCTAAAGATACCGACATTGAGTTTGAAATAGAGACTGAAAAGTACGAGAAATTGAGAAGTAATGGTAAAATCATAAGCATACAGGAGCAGCGTGAGGGTGATGAAAGAGTAGAAGAGCGTCGTATTCTCCCTGCTAGGGGTCAAGTAATAGCACAACCAATAGTCGAACCTGAAGTTATTGAGTTAAGTAGTGATGAGGAGGAGGGAGAAAACGAACAAATGACTTCAGCGAAACCTATTGAGATAAATTTTAACAATACCAAGGAATTGTTAAGTGCACTTAGATCAGCAAAACCAACTAGACCTTCACCTGTTAGGAAAGCAAAGGAAAGACAGGTAGTGGTTAGGCAAAAAGCTAATTTTGTTGATCTAAGTAGTGAAGAAACACCACTGTTATCAACCAGATTCGAGAGCAAGTGCTGATGATGATATTGACAATATGATAGATTTATGGGATGAGACACATCCTACAGCGAGTCAGCAAAATGAATTACATTTACTTGACCCTGAGGAAAAAGAAGTAGTTCTTTTGTTTAATGGATGTTTGTTTCACGGTCATGATTGTGTTCCTGAGGGGGTATTATACGACGCATCAAGACTGGATAGGAGAAGAGCTACCATAGTGCAAGAAGAGAATTATAAGAAGGCAGGGTATGAAGTTATTTCGATTTGGGGCTGTGCATGGGAAAAGTTGAAAAATACTTTACAAATAAAAATAAGGGGAAAGCAGGAGAAAGTAAAATTAGGAGATTATGTGAACAGTGTTTCTAACTCTACAATAAACGCTAGACTATCCCCTGGAGATGCGCTTTTTGGTGGAAGAACAGAAGTTTTCACTAATTATTTCCCGTCTACAGGAGGAAAGATAAAGTTGTATTATTACGATTTTACTTCATTGTATCCTTTCGTTCAGAAAACTAAGGTGTTTCCAATAGGTACTCCTATGAAGATCGTGGGAGAAAGGTTACCTTCCATACCAGATTTCATAAATGAGCTCGGAACAACTTATTTCGGTCTTGCGTATATTCAGGTTTTACCTCCTCAGGATTTATATTTCCCTGTTCTTCCATTAAGAGTGAAAGGTAAGCTTGTTTTTCCATTATGCAGATTATGTGCTGAACATGAAAACAAAGATGAGTGTAATCATAATGCGAATCAGAGAGCATTTAAGGGTGTATATACCTCGGTTGAGTTAGAGAAAGCTGTAATGAAAGGTTACAGAATTTTGAAAATCTTCGAGGTATGGGCATTTGTGCAGTCTTCAGACGTTTTCATCAAGTTCGTACAAACATTTCTAAAATGGAAGACTGAGGCTTCAGGGTATCCTGACGGTGTGAGAACGTTAGAAGAACTTCGTGCATTCGCAATGGCTTTCTTTGAAAGGGAGGGTGTCGAGTTGGATGTAGAGAAGATGAAGGAGAAGAATCCTGCAATGAGATATATTTCTAAATTGATGTTAAATTCTTTGTGGGGACGCATGGCCATGCGGACTCCGGAAGTTGAAGATATAGTCTCAGAGACAGAGGTAGAACTCTTCAAATTGTTCCAACGTCGTGAGTTGGAGATTCATGACGTTCTAGTCGCAGGAGGTCGGTATATTTCAAGGGTCCGGCATACTGAATACGAGGAAACCACTGCAAAATCTACAAATCTGGCCATAGCATCATTCACAACAGCTTATGCACGAGTAGAATTGTATAATCTTTTAGAAAAAACAAACGGTCGAGCCCTCTACTGTGATACAGACAGCTGCATTTTTGCTGCTGAAGAAGGAGTAGAGCTTCCTCAGACAGGACAGTTTCTTGGTGATCTTACAGATGAGATAGCCGAATTCGGACCTGGTGCGTATGCTGACAGCTTTATTTGTGTAGGTCCAAAGAGTTATGCTGTTCGTGTCGTTAAAGCTGATGGTACATTTGATCATATTCTCAAAGCTAAGGGGATATCTTTAAATAGAGCGTCATCAGATGCCATCAATTTTGAGAATATGCTTCGAATAGTCCTTGATAAAGTAGATAACACTACAGCTGAAAATGAACAACATATAAGATACCAGAACTGTTTGAAGGATCATGATGTAACAGCTAAAGCTATCAGTCAGATGTATTCGCCGGAATATCAACATTCTGTTGAATATAAAGCAAAACATAAAGACTTAAGAAATATTCAGCACGCGCAAACCGTAAATAATAGAGATACCACCTTCACTGTACCAACTGTGAATTTCAGAGCTGACCGTCTTGGTAATATGACAATACGAACAGGGAACAAACGCTTCCGTATGACTGAAGGTAAACGTGTAACTATTCCCGGAACTGCACGCACTATTCCCTTTGGTTTTAAAGGTACATTACAACCTCTGAAGTAGACTTTTCTCAATTTATATATATATATATATATATATATATATATATATATATATATATATATATATATATATATATATATATATATATATATATATATATATATATATATATATATATATATATATATATATATATATATATATATATATATATATATATATATATATATATATATATATATATATATATATATATATATATATATATATATATATATATATATATATATATATATATATATATATATATATATATATATATATATATATATATATATATATATATATATATATATATATATATATATATATATATATATATATATATATATATATATATATATATATATATATATATATATATATATATATATATATATATAGTATTATAAATATATATATCCATAATGTTTGTAAATATAAAATTTGTAAATATTATGTAATAAAAATTAAATCTTTTTTTCTCCTTTGTTTTTGTAATGAATTTATTTTTCATGTATGTTTGTAAGTTAAATGGTATCTGGCAACTATTTCTATTCCATAAAATAAGTGCTTATGTTCATCCAGAAATTATTATTATTGTTATTATTATTAAAATAAAGTTATATATATATATATATATATATATATATATATATATATATATATATATATATATATATATATATATATATATATATATATATATATATATATATATAATATATATAATATATAAAAAAAATGAAAAAAAAAAAAGCTTTTTTTCTCCATTGTTTTTTTTTTTTTTTGTAATGAATTTATTTATTTTTATGTATGTTAATAGTAACTGACAACTCAATATTATTAAAAAGCCTTGAAACGAGTTTGGTATTTTCTTAAACAAGAAAAATAAATTATGTGGAGATAAGACAGAAATTTATTATGCAGGTGTTTTTGAGACCTTCTAAAAGCATTTAAAATATTTATGGAAGTGTTTATAAGAGCAAACTCGTATTTTTAAAAAAAAAAAAAAAAATAAGTTTATATATAATAACATAAAAAAAGTCCAAAGTCTCCTTCAATAAGAATTTGAAATATTTTTTATGGAAAAATCAATTTCGTCCGAAAAAAATAAAAAATGCTTTACTTTCATTCATAGTTTTTATTTCTGTATTCAGTTTTAAAGTAAAAAAAAATAATATTGATAAAATATGAAATTAAAAACTTGAAATAAAAAATAAACATATATATATATATATATAATATATATATATATATATATATATATATATATATATATATATATATATATATATATATATATATATATATATCCTATATAACTATGAATGAAAAATAATAAAAATAATAATAAATACTCTAAGCTCTTACTGATGACTTAAAACAGTAATTACGTTTTTTATATTTGAAAGTTCTCGCTGGTTGAGTGGTTAACGCACTGGAATAACAAATCTCGAGGTCTATGAGCGTAAGATCGAGTCCCTGTTTTTAAAAATTTTTTTCCATGTTAAAATAAAAGAAAACTGAAATAAACCAAGTTGTTTTAAGGGAAGGAATTATATTTCATTATAAATATTTTAAAATACATGCTTTATATAAATATATATATATATATATATATATATATATATATATATATATATATATATATATATATATATATATATATATATATATATATATATATATATATATAATGGCAAAGTAAATTAATAAAAATAAAATATATATATATATATATATATATATATATATATATATATATATATATATATATATATATATATATATATATATATATATATATATATATATATATAACTGTAACCATGACAATGAGAAAAAAATAATAATAATAAATACACTAAGTTTTTTTTTTTCCGTTCAAAATCATTTATAAATATTTTAGGAAAAGAAAATATTAATGTTAAAAGCTATAAACCCGCTTTCCATCCGTATTGGCCCGATGGAGTATTGGTAGAGCTTCCGCTAGCAACTGAGATGTTCCCAGTTCGATACCCGTTTCTTGAGTAATTTTTTCCATTCAAAAACTTATATAAAAATTGAATTTTTTGTTCTAAGTTTGAAAAAAATATATGACAGAGAATATATATATATATATATATATATATATATATATATATATATATATATATATATATATATATATATATATATATATATATATATATATATATATATATATATATATATATATATATATATAACTGTTTCCATGGTTACGAGAAAAAAATAATAATAATAATAATAATAATAATAATAATATAAATGTGTGTGTGTGTGTGTGTGCCAGCGTCCGCGCTCTCGACTGCGTGTGTGCGTGTGTGCGCCGCGCCCGACGCCCGCGCGCGAAAACAAAGCCATAAATAAAAGAATTTTCCTTTTTCTGAAGTAATTGCTCCGTTGGCCGAGTGGGTAAAGGCATGGAAATTGATTCAAAGGACCCGGGTTCGAATCTCGGTCTTGAGATATGAAAAATCGAGTTTTTAAGAGCGTGCGTTCGTTTGTTTGTTCGGCTTTCAAGTTTTCCAAATAAGAGAGAAACCGTGACGTCAGCAATGCTGGACTGTGATTGGCTGGAAGATTCCCTTAACAAAAGAAGGTTGTGACGTATCATTCCAATTCCCATTCCAAAATACAAACCGTGACGTCATGACCTTTCAAACATACAAGCTATGACGTCATCAAAGGAACCTTGCAAAATACAACCAAGCATACGCAAAAACGGCTCATCAAAAGAAACCGCAAACCATAAAGGTGAGAAATAGGTGAGAAATAATTAAAAAAACAAATAAAATAACACCACAAAACAAGATTACATCAAAGATAAGACCGCAAAACAAGATCTCAATTAAGATAAAACCGCAAAACAAGATCTCAATTAAGATAAAACCGCAAAAAACACCTCACAAAGGTACGTGAAGATAGGAATTTGCAAATTCCTTGCAAATTCCTAGCCTTGTTGCAAATTCCTAGTGCTTATATCAACGTATCAAGTGATAAATAAATCTAAGTTTTTAGTACAATGCACAATTTTAGCACTTCGCCCTTTTGTATACGCGTTGATGCAAAATGTTCCTTTTTTTTTTTTTTTTTTTTTTTTTTTTTTTTTTTTTTTTGTCAAAGCATGAATGAGTTAAAATGAAGTTACGAGTCATAACTTGCATCTTAGTCTGTTAGACATGGCTCAATCTTGGAACATGATCAACTCTCTATTCCAATGATTTGGCACTTAGTTATATGTAAAATGGTTTGGCCGATTTGCTATCATTTATATACAATGACTCACGGCGACGCTGTTATCAGTGGTGTCAAATCTTGGCATGCGGAAAATTTTTATCTGTCTTATATAGCTAATTTCGTTGCAACAGTTGTCGTGCACATGTTGGCGTTACTTGACTTTGGTTGGTTACTCCTGTAACCCAGGAACACTCCAATAGAATGTCATATGGCCCCAGTAGGTCTTCCATACATCCTTCTATGGATTCTAATAAGTAACCGAGTTGTTACAGTGATTCGAAGCAGAAGAGTTGGAAAACTATTCTACTTTGTCTTCTTTAGGGAGGTGGCGTAACTTGGTAGTAGAGTTTGTTTTCTATATATATATATATATATATATATATATATATATATATATATATATATATATATATATATATATATATATATATATATATATATATATATATATATATATATATATATATATATATATATATATATATATATATATATATATATATATATATATATATATATATATATATATATATATATATATATATATATATATATATATATATATATATATATATATATATATATATTTATATTTTTTTTTTTTTTTTTTTTTTTTTTTTTTTTTTTTTTGAAAAAACTATCAATAGGATTTAGCGATACTGTGGACACTACTACAGATGGTTTCCATCTCAAATAAAAAGGCTCAAATAAAATTCTTCTTTGATAAATTACTTAACTCTATCAAAGACCCACCCCACCCCAAACCCCAAACCCCAAACCCCCTTCCTCTGAAATTACTGCGTAATTTATTGACATTCCTTTAATTAATTATTTGTTCATTTATTATGAAATTTAAACTAATTGTTACTATTATTTTTAATAATATTACGTATCCATTTTAATAAATATTAATATATATATATATATATATATATATATATATATATATATATATATATATATATATATATATATATATATATATATATATATATATATATATATATATATATATATATATATATATATATATATATAAATAATAATATATATATATATATAAAAAAAAAAAAATATATATATATATATATATATATATATATATATATATATATATATATATATATATATATATATATATATATATATATATATATATATATATATATATATATATATATATATATATATATATATATATATATATATATATATATATATATATATTATTTGCCTTAGATTTCATATCTTACTATCACTTATGAGTATATTGTCGGCTTGTAAATGTAAACCGAAATAAAAATTTCAAACTTGTGACGCGACTCTTCGTCTGTTCCTGCTTTAGGAAATAGCCTTAAAAAGCCTTTATGAAAACAGCATTCTTATAAATGGTTAATTAATTCCTAAGAATAAACTGGACAAATTGATGACTGCTTGATGCGTCATTGTGTCTGTACAAAAGAAAGAAAGAAGGAAAAAAAGCTCTGACAATTTTGATTATTTTTTTAATTTTTATTTTTTACTTTTCAGTTTCATTTTGGTTTCTTCTTGTAACTCATTATTTTTTTTCCTCCTTTCTTTGTTTCTTTTTCAAATGATCTAAAATACCACAACTAAAAGCAATTTTGGAAGTGCTTCGTTCTTATGAAATTATTCTCTTATCCAACAAAAAAATCAATTAAATCTACCACTTATAAATACATTCCAATTAAATTCTTTGACGTCTGAGTCATCAAAAACAAATTATAATGAACTACTATTATTTTCTATATATTTATTATGCTCTTTAAGGTATGCATAGAATAAGAATCTCCTTCATTTTAACTTGAAACTGAGATAATATTATATATATATATTATATAATATATATATATATATATATATATATATATATATATATAATATATATATATATATAATATATATATATATATATATATTTATATATATATAATATTCAAAAGGCCACTAATCACTGATACCTCAAAAGATGTAATGTGATAAGTCCCATCTCCATTACGATATCCTGATTCAACAGGATCGTTTTAAGAGTTGGCTTTAGTATTTCCTTTGCCCGCACCGCCATAAAGTCCTTTTTTTTACCAATCAGAATTCTTTTTTTAATATTCTTTAACTGATAATGACCTATGATCATTTGCTGAACTTTTATCCTCACACAAATTACGACAACATTTAGGGTGTCTAAATGTAATTTATCCATTAGGATCAGCGAGTACTTGCTTGCATTCTTCTTTATAAGGCCATAAGTACAGTTTACTATTTTGAGTCCGAGTTGCGAAAGACTCCCAAGCAAAACCTAATTTTCTGAGAGCATCAAAACGAGAGGACAACACACCCGAGTATGTCATTTTGAGACCTCTAAAGCAACCTGTGGACAAACAAACACAACGAAGCAATATATGCCGGACGAAAATTCCTTTTTGAAAACCAAGATGGAATTAAGTATCAATGAAAAAAGAACTTAAAACCAGAGATAAGTTGAGAAAATACCTTGTGCAAAGCCTCAAACAAACATCAGAAAACTAAAGATTATCAGGAGTTGAAACTTCGAAAAGAGAGTTTTGGTCAATTTTATTTTCCAGTATCCTTTATTTAAATTTAAATCACGACTGATAATATAAAGAAATAATAATTAGAACAATAATGATGATGATTGTAATATAATAGTAAAAATATGTTATTAATATTATTTTTATCGAGAAAATTATTATTTTCATCATTTTTTATCATATCAATTTATTTTCATTATTAATTAATATTATTATTATCATTATTATTATAAAATATATATATTGAAAATTAAATTAAATTTAAATTTGACCATTTTATTATTATTATTGTTTTTTATTGTTATTATTATTATTATTATTATTATTATTATTATTATTATTATTATTATTATTATTATTATTATTATTATTATTATTATTATTATTATTATTATTATTATTATTACTTCTATTATTAATGTTCTTATTATTATTGTTATTATTATTATTATTGTTTGTATTAAATATTGTTATTATAATGCTGTATAATCCTAGCAACATCATACACAAATAGAAATGCTGTGCTATTTTCTAGTATTAATGCTGGAGATTGTATCTATTATAATTATTATTATTATTATTTATTATTATTATTATTATTATTATTATTATTATTATTATTATTATTATTATTATTATTATTATTATTATTATTATTATTATTATTTTCATTGTTTTTATTTCTGTTGTCGTTAATTTCATTATTGTTACCATTATTAGCTACTATCACTATTACTATTAATTGATATTATTTTTGGTATTATTGTTACTAGCTTTTATTATTATTATTATTATTATTTGCTATTACAATATTTATTATTGCTCATTATATTTATGCATCATATTTGTATATTAAAGGTTATTAAAATATATTGATGAACTATTTATCAACTAAACTTTGGGGTTCAATGGAAACCAATGTGTATCCCCTTAGTAGCCCTTTTTCGGAGCATTGTACAACTAACTAATTATTAATATTGTATCTAGTAGAATAGGACCTACTAAAAAACTGTATTATCTGTAATTGTGCCTCTGAATAAAATATTAAAATTGAAAAATTATAATTATTATTATTTTATATTATTATTATTATTATTATTATTATTATTATTATTATTATTATTATTATTATTATTATTATTATTATTATTATTATTATTATTATTATTATTATTATTATTATTATTATTATTATTATTATTATTATTATTATTATTATTATTATTATTATTATTATTATTATTATTATTATTATTATTATTATTATTATTATTATTATTATTATTATTATTATTATTATTATTATTATTATTATTATTATTATTATTATTATTATTATTATTATTATTATTATTATATTATTATTATTATTATTATTATTATTATTATTATTATTATTATTATTATTATTATTATTATTATTATTATTATTATTATTATTATTATATTATTTTTATTATTGTAATCTATATATAATTTCAGGAATGTTATGAGGTAAAACACATCAATAGGAGTATAATTAGAATGTAAACAATCTTTCCTAAAAATATAAAAATTTGGGGTCATGTCTCTTCACCAAACAAGCAAACCTTAGCAAACAGAATTGAGAGAATGCATGCATCAATCATGTGTTTCAAAGTCTTAAATTCCTTTTTATCACGAGTGATATAACCATCTTTAATGAATATTGAAGGACTTGTATTTGTTCATCGCAATCGCTAATTGCCTTCTGCATGTTCATTGCACCAAGGAAGCACGCGTTTGCTCACTCAAAAATTTGATTATTATAGTTCGTTTCCGTGATGATTTACGTCAAATGGAATAATATTTATTTTCGTAACTAATAATAAGTTTGGAAAGTAAATATGCTTACCAAAATAGCTGAATTTTTAACTTGCTTTTGAGAATTTTTTTTTGTGTTTAATTAACCTTTTGATTAAAATATCGTCGAGTTATTAGGGACAGAAAAGAAATATTAACAAAATTTCCGAGGATTTCGAAAGCGAAACTGTAAAGAGGAATAGCCCAAATCATCGACAGGACGAATTGGAAAAGTAGAAAGATCGTTTAAATCCTCGACAAATTTGATCCCTTGTTCAGATCGTCGACAAATAGTTTTCGAAAAGAATTGCGGCAACATTTTTTGTCAAAATCTTCGACACCTGTTTTTTACCATTTCGTATAAACAAAATAAAATTTTGATTTCTATTATATATATATATATATATATATATATATATATATATATATATATATATATATATATATATATATATATATATATATATATATATATATATATATATATATATATATATATATATATATAAGAGAGAGAGAGAGGTCTTATATTTTAAAAAGTCATTCTTTTTCTGTTCCTGAAACACTGTATACATTCTAATGTACAGAAGTCCTTACTTTTATCAGTACCACCATTCATGAGGCATGCAGATAAGGAACTCAGTGATAAAATGTTAGTGTGCCATGCATTTGTCACTTCAATATTGGTAATGTTGTTATTTAAATAATAATAATAATAATAATAATAATAATAATAATAATAATAATAATAATAATAATAATAATAATAATAATAATAATAATAATAATAATAACTAGACTAAATATCAATAGAAGCTAAATTTTCAAAGAAATAAGTAATGAAATATCGAAAATAAAAGATTTTTTAAGATACAAGGGAAAAATAAAATGCTGGCCAAATCGTCGAAATATTCAAACTAAAATGAATGGAAAATGATGGAATTTTTTTTTTAATATTGCCAAATCGTAGACATAATCAAAGTGATGAGAAAAATAGTCAATGGTGTTTTTTTTTTTTTTTTTTTTTTTTTTTTTTTTTTTTGAAAAGTGGAGACCATTTTTCCTGTCAACAATTTGGGTCTAGGTTAAATTTAAATTTAAATTTAAGTATTTTCTATCCCTCAAAACACTACATGTTAAAAGTTCAATCTCTTTAACTGTTTAAAGTTTAACTCTCTATTGGGTTTTCGGAGTGAGTATATTAAACTCTGCTACACACCAGAATGAACGTCGGTAGTTAACAGAGATGTCCGGCCTGGGTATATCCATTCTATAAAAGACTGTATCAGAAAATTTTCTAATCAAACTAATCTATCGACTTGTTTGAAGCTACATACTGAGAAAACTTCAAATAAAACTCTACTTTCACTCGTTTGTAAGACTTCTACACAATGTTCTCAGCAAAACTAACTACATGTTTGTCATTGGGAAATGACATTGTTAACATAAAACAATGAAACGATGTTCCAATGCGACTGGAGCGTAACTTTTTTCATTTCCATTCAAGGAGCCTGTTAACATTTGACAAATATTACGGAAGAAGTGTTTAACAGTAAATCCTGCTCTCTTATTTGACATCATGCGTGTATATATATATATATATATATATATATATATATATATATATATATATATATATATATATATATATATATATATATATATATATATATATATAAGAGTTGATAAGAGTGGTATCCTCCCTGTCTGGAGGAGTTCTCAAAACTTGTGCTTCTGAGTTTGCACACTGCCTCGTTAAACTATTTCGTCTTTGTCTCTCTACTTTTTCAACCTTCCCTTCTTGCTGGAAACGTGCGCTCATTCAACCTGTGTCGAAGAAGGGGGACACCTCTCAACCCTCCAACTACCGTCCTATTTCTTTAACCTCCGTTCTCTCTAAAGTTTTCGAATCTATCCTTAACAGGAAGATTTGGAAACATCTCAATTCTTCTAAATCTTATCTCTGATCGCCAGTATGGCTTTCGTAAGAAACGCTCTACGGGTGATCTTCTTTCCCTTCTCTCTGACTCTTGGTCCTCCGCTCTTCGGCATTTCGGTGAATCTTTTGCTGTCGCGCTGGACATATCGAAAGCCTTTCGATAGAGTCTGGCACAAAGCTTTGATTTCGAAACTTCCCTCTTTCGGTGTCTATCCTTCTCTCTGTGATCTTCTCGCTCATTTCCTTTCTGGTCGTTCTATAGCAGCTGTTGTAGACGGCCACCGTTCATCCTTTAAATCTATTAACAGTGGTGTTCCTCAGGGTTCTGTCCTATCACCAACACTTTTTCTACTTTTCATTAATGACCTTCTCTCTATTACTTCATCTCCTATCCACTCCTATGCTGATGACTCCACCCTTCATTATTCTTTCCAGTTTGAAAAAACGTCCCACCCAACAGCAGTTGATAGACTCGAGAAGGGTAGCCTTGGAGCAACTAACCTCTGATCTTTTCTCGTATTTCAAATTGGGGCAGAGAAAACATGGTTGTTTTCAATGCCTCAAAAACTCAATTCCTTCCATCTCTCCACTCGACACAATCTTCCACACAACTATGATATCTTCTTCGAAAACACACAACTCAAGCCTTCATCTGTTCTTAATATTCTTGGTGTTTCTTTTTCTCGTGATCTTTCTTGGAAAGATCACATTACTTCTCTTTCTAAACAAGCTTCTAAGAGGTTGGGTGTTCTGAGGCGCCTTCAGAATTACTTCACGCCACCCAGTTGCTTGCTCTGTATAGGGGTGTTGTTCGCCCCTGTATGGAGTATGCTTCTCACATCTGGGGTGGTTCCACACATACAGCTCTCCTAGAGAAGGTGGAGTCAAGGGCATTTCGTCTCATCAACTCTCCTGCTCTTACTAACTCTCTTCAATCTCTTTCTGCCCGTCGAATTGTTGCGTCACTCTCTCTTTACTATCGCTATTACAACGGACACTGCTCTTCTGAACTCTCTCGTCGCATACCTCCTCCACTGAAAAGAGCTCGTGCGACACGCCTTTCTACACATTCTCATCCTTTCTCTGTCCAACTCTCCGACCCCAGACTTAACCGCTATGCTCAATCTTACATGTATACTCTACTGGTAAAGTCTGGAACACACTCCTTTTCATCTGTTTTCCCAACTTCCTTTGACTTGCATACTTTCAAACGTCGTGTATCTGGACACGTCGGCCACCATCGACCATGATAATAGATCTTTCCCAACTCCGGTGGAATTTGGTAGGCCTCCAGGCCTTTGCCCACCGGAGGAAACATAATATATATATATATATATATATATATATATATATATATATATATATATATATATATATATATATATATATATATATATATATATATATATATATAATATATATATATATATATATATATAGAGAGAGAGAGATATCAGTGATGGTACGGTTAATTGTCTTCAAATTGTAAGATGCTACATCCACATTTCCAAATTACAGATGCATTTTAGTTATGAGAAAATAAAGAATGGTTGGAAACAAAGAAAATTATTTGTGTATCTTTAAAAGTAACTATTTGAAATTGTTAGAACAATGTTTGGAATCAGAAGTAGAACAAACAAAATGATATAAATTATAAATTGAATGTTACTTATAAAAGTAGGAAAGTAATAATCAAACTCTATTCTATAATTGCTATGTTAAACAGGAAATTGAATAGTTCGCAGAGGTTTGTGAATTCCCAACACAATAATGATCATTGAAATGTTTGAGGGAGTACAACGAAAAGCTACAAAAATGACTTGTGGCTTTTCAAATATAATTATGAGGTAGGTAAGATTGATGGAAACGGGCATGTTTTTTTTTAAGAAAAAGAAATGTCCTACTGAAAATGTGAGTCAGGGTTGTAAAAATTTTTTTTTTTTTTTTAATTTAACAACCTTATTCAAGGTATTAAGTTCTTCGTGAAAAACCATGATAGGAAAACTAGAGGTACAACAGGTGAATGTAAAATAAAGCATTTTGTCAGGATTTTATAAACTATTTCTTCAGCAACAGAACTAATGATAAGATTGGTTCGTCCAAGCAAGTGAAAGAAAGTAACAGTTTACTTGAAGTTTTAAAAACAAGTTCGATAGATATATAAACGATTTGAGTATTATATATAGCTAATATGCTTTGTTGTTCTTTCTGTTTCATATTCAACGTTGTATCATAAAATTTAAAAAAAATAATAATAAATAAGAATAAAAAATGACATACTTAAACAATCAATGCTAACGACTGTGGTTATTTGTTGCAAACTCTTTTTAAGTTAAATTGCATGAACTTATAATTGGGACAATAGTTAGGAAAAAGAACGCAAATTAACCATCATATAAATAAAAGAAATTTTTATACATAATTAATTGTAGATTTTAAGAAGTCTCGGCATTTTCACCACTAATTTTAGTTTGCATTTCACCGTACTATTATTTTTACTACAGCTCAGCAATAGAACGCTAAATTTGTGTGCTGTACCGCACCTCACCTGTCCGTTCGCCAACCCTAATATATATATATATATATATATATATATATATATATATATATATATATATATATATATATATATATATATATATATATATATATATATATATATTAATTTTCCTATTCATGTAGTACTTAAAGATCTTTTAATAAAAGAAAATATTAAGTAATGTAGCTGAAGAGCTTTGAAATTGTACCTGTATACTGAATATTTAAATTGCTTTTCATAAATTTGAATCTCTAAAAAAATTTTTTTAAAAAACGTAGCAACACTATAAAATCAATGAAAGTTTCCTTTCAGTAAAGAATGGAATGAATATGGAAATATTCATTACAAAGAGCTTTAATATATATATATATATATATATATATATATATATATATATATATATATATATATATATATATATATATATATATATATATATATATATATATATATATATATATATATATATATATATATATATATATATTTAAGAGACCGGCAAATGAGATCTTGTAAATTAAATTTATGCAAATAAATTTACACACCAATATGTCTATAATAGCAAAGCCTTCTAGAAGGCCTTGATAATAGTTTCTGTTTCCAAAAACGTTATTGTGAAGTAACTTTTCTTTAATCACACAATTCATTTAACAAATACAGTTTTAATTAACAACTTCTTTATTCATGTTGATTGTTGAGGTCATTTGAACAAACTTTACTTCTAATTTAAAGAGATTTAATAATTATTACAACTAATATATAATATATATATATATATATATATATATATATATATATATATATATATATATAATATATATATATATATATATATATATATATATATATATATATATATATATATATATATATATATATATATATATATATATATATATATATATATATATATATATATATATATATATATATATATATATATATATATATATATATATATATATATATATAATATATATATATATATATATATATATATATATATATATAGGGATGTATATATATATAGGGATAGAGAGAGAGAGAGACTCTTGGTATCTTTGTAGAACTAGAACTAAAAAAAGGGGGAATTTCATTTGCTGGGAGATTAAATCTTTGTGTTTGAAATTTTAGCTCCCTTCGAAATAAAAAATTCAAACTAATCAAAGTTTTTGCACATATTTGTATTCAGCCAAAATTTCTGTATCAATAATGGTAAAAAGCTGCCGAAAATTGACATCATTGCAAAAACTTTTGCAAATTCAAAAATCTGCAAAAGTTTACAAGGCTTAAAACTTGATTTTTCTTGTATTTTTGCCACTTTATTTATATTTTTTATATTTTATTTACATTTTTATTTATATTTATTTTTATCTTTTATATTTTATTCACTCTTTAAAATTTTTATTACACTCGTACCATAAAAATTCCAAATAAGAAAATAAAATATACAGTAAGTTTTAAAAAATAATTTTCAGAAAGAAGATGTTAGAAAATCACTAGATTCAAGATTGCCTTGAAATCCGGATTTTTTCAAAGTAC
>SEYY01000809.1:127701-186791 GCA_009176605.1 Armadillidium nasatum
CTGGTAAATCTGATTATAACCTTATTTCCTTTAATTTACTTGACTTCTCTCCAAGGGTATCTTCTGGCAATAAATCTAGCTGATTGGGGGACTTTGCGCTGCTATTTTGATAATTACTTCTGTAGCACTGCTTTGACTCTGAAGATATTTCTATTTCTGCCAATAAGGTGGGGCTTAAATTCTTAAGGGGATGAGCAGGTTCGTTTCTTCTTCGTCTAAATCTTTTTATCCTCAAAATTCATGGTTCGATCGTGCTTGTTTTAGCACCATTTATTCAAAAGGCAATCCTCTCCTCCTCCTATAATTTGACCCATCACCTTAAACTATTACTACATCTGATCGGGTGTAACGGCTTCTGAAATATGTGAAAGTTAGGAAGAAAAACGGCCTAGGTGACTTTGCTTCCACAGGTTTGAGGGAGTGTGCCTCTGAGTTGGCGCTGTCTTTAGTTCAACTATTCTGTCAATTCACCAATACTAGTAATTACCTTCATTGTTTGAAGCGTTAATTTTTTAAACCTGTTCCGAAGAAAGATAGCTGCTTTGATCCTTCTAACTATCGTGCTATAGCTCTCACTTGTGCTCACTCTTTTTCAACTCTTATCTCTTGGATAATTTGGAATCTCATTCCTTTCTTTCATTGATATGCATTCCTATTTCACAAATTTATAGTCGGATTCTCTTATGGACTCTGTGAATTCTTGTATGGTGGTGCTTGACATATCTAAAGCATTTGATCGATTATGGAATGTTTCGTCTCTTTCCAAGTTTCTCTCCTTTGCTTTTCAATCTTTTCATTAGCTACTAATGTCTAGTTTTCTTTCTAATCATTCATCTTACTCTATCCTTTTATATGTCGATGATTCAACACTCCATGATTTTACTCAATTCAAATTCGATCCCTTTTATGCTTCTAGTGTTGCCTATTGCCTTAAATTTTTATATTTTATTCTTGTTGAAATAGATAAAATATCTCATTTGGTCATTTTAAACATGAAATTTAACTCTATAGATATTTAGCTTCTAAAAAATCTCCCTCTCAAAAACAACTCGTAACTTTTTTTATTTCTTTCATTAGTTCTCCCATTTCTCCTGTCGAAGGTATAAACAATCTTGCCCCTAAGAAATATTAGCAGAATGTTCATCGTGCTAGTCTAAATTTAACCCCTTATTGTAAATGCTTGCGAAAAAGCATATTTTATTGCATAATAAAGTAGAATCTGTAATTTAAATTATAATATTTGCAAGTTTTTAATTGTGATTGTTAAAATTGTGGATTACACTTAGTAAATTTATTTTACTTGAGTTCCAAATCACATATGTATTATTTTAGTTAGATAATCGCAGACATTCATAGAAATTCGCAGACATTGGTGGAAAAAAATTTCGCATGCAAATTAAGTATGCATCCGAAAACTGTATTTTTAATTAAACTCCGAAAATCTACAAAGATTAGAAGTTTGTTTACAGTGACAAACAAGCACATAAGATATTCAAAATTTCTTCATCAAAATCCAACGAAGTAGAACTTTAGTGGATGGTTAAGTTATAGTGGGCGTATGACCCATTTCAAGCCCTATATTCTTTCTTAGATTACTGCTTTTCCTGCGAAGTGATCAACTCAATTATTTTCTCAAATTATTAAAGAAAAAGTGAAAAATTTTCCTGCCTTTTGACCTTACGGATCGTAAGGTATTATTATTTAGTGAACTGTGAAATTAATCGTTTATAAAATGTCTCATCAAACTGGAATATGTGGTAAGTGGTATTCCATGAATTTATTTATTTTTTTTATAAATATATAAATATTAATGATAATGAAATATATTTAAAACTGAATATTGAGGCGATAATGTTTGACTGTAGATGTAATCTTTTGGTATTACTATAGTTGTATTCAGCCTAAATTTATTGTGGTATTTGTGTAAGGTTCTTTGTTGTCATTTCAGTCCTAATTAAAACTAAAAACTTGAAATATCTGTAATATCAATTTATGACTTAAAATGCTGGGAAAAGGAAATTCAATAATTTAGAAGACCGAAAAATGTTTTAAAAATGAAATTACAGTAAATGTGTCATTTTATATAACTGAGTTTTTTCTTTATTTATATCAAAACTATAAAGATGAATTGGTCTGAAGTCATTTTTTTTAGGTTGAGCCAAGGAAAACTATTTTATACTTAAAAAAAATAAAAATTAAGTAAAAGTAATAATTATCATAATTTACCATTACATTTTATGCCTTTAACCCTTTAGCAGTCACATATAAATATTGCAAATAGTAAAAAAAAAAATTTATTATTTTGGGTATTTATGCAGTTTACATCTCTTGATATGTTTTACCTGGTATTTAGTTGTTATTCAAAATATAAACTGGAAATGTAATTTATATCAAAGAAAAACTATTTAAGATGTGTTGAAAATCAAATTTGCCAAATTAAAATATATTTAAGGTAATAAAAATAGATTCCAAACACCAAAATGCTTTGTCTTCATCTGCAACTTTTACATAAATTAGGCAGAGAAACATAATTGTAAAGTATATATATTGATACTAATATAGCTATATTTCAAAGTTGCTAAACGTACTAAAAATATAATGATGCAAAAATTTTTTATTGTTTTGACTGAGTAGAAATTTAATTGGTTATAAAGTATCTATAAAAAATTTGCAGTTTATATCAAAGCAATATATTCATGTCTATTTTTTATTTTAGGTACTGAGAGAACTAGAGTTTACTAAGTTAGGCCTAGCATGGACTTAAGGGTAAATCTATGTTAATGGCCACCAATTAGGCCTAACCTGATGAATGCTGGTTCTCAGTTCCATTTTTTTTTTTTTTAAAGTACTGAGAGAATCAGTATTTGCCAGGTTAGGCCTAAATGCTAGCCATTAGCATATATTTACCCATCAAGTCCAGGTTACAATAAGTCAAACTAGATTTAATAATTTATTAGATCTTAAAAAACTAGTTTGACTTAACCTAACCTGGACTTGAAGTGTAAACCTATTCCAATATCTAACAAATATAAAAAAAAAAAAAAAAATTTTAAAACCAAAAGTTTTAAAAAATAATTATTATAATATATATATATATATATATATATATATATATATATATATATATATATATATATATATATATATATATATATATATATATATATATATATATATATATATATATATATATATATATATATATATATATATATATATATATATATATATATATATATATATATATATATATATATATATATATATATATATCATTTGCTAAGTTTAGTACTTTTGGCAACTTGGAAATATACTTATGTTATTGTTATATTTTCCGATTATCTTCCTCTTCCCAATTTCTTAAAAGTTTGTCATAATGCAGATGAAAGTCAAGTTTTTTGATTTCTGAAATAGACTAAATACCTTGTGTATTTTAATTTTGTGAATTTGATTTCTACCCCTCTTAAATAGTTTTCCTTCAATATACATTAGATTTCCAGTTTAAATTTTGAATAATAGCTACCAGTTTAGAGACATAAACTGTAGATTTACCAAAAAAAAAAAAGCCATTGAAAAAACATTCCATAATTTTGTAGAAATGTTTAAAAAAGAAATTTAAATATGATGCAAAAGATAGTTTTAATTTAGAAAAAAAAGAAAAGGTAATTGCATAGTTCATGGTAGGAAATTTATATCTTTTAATCTATACATCTACAAACACAAAAGCCAATCAATTAAGGTGGTTCTAATAAAGCCATAAAATAAAAATAAAAAATGAAAAAAGCACAATAGAAAAAAATATAAATTTTTGGCATACAAATATGTAATTACAGGTGCAACCCCTGACTCGTGAGTGGTGATAAAATGTAAAAATTATTCATTATTATTCACAGGTCATAGATATTTTATTTTTCTTTTCTGAGCTTTATTAGGACCACCTTAATTAATTTGCATTTGTGTTTGTGGATATTTTATTTTAAAAGATATTTATTTCCTACAGTGAACTTAATAATAACCAAAAACTAAAATTAAAGTAGTAGTAAAAAAAAAAAAATTAGCTAAAAAATAACTAAAATTTCTTATAATATATGCTGATGTAGGAACCTGGTTATGCATTATTTAAAAAAAGATTAGTTAAAAGATAATACATCTTTGAAGTCAGATGATATACTGTAAGATCATTGAATATGTATTTTTTTTATTAAAATTTTAAGTGTTTTTGGTGTGTTTATTGTACAAAAGCCATTTTCTGCGATTTACTAGAATCAATTTAATTGATTTCATCTTTGTAGTTTCAATTTATTAAAAAAAAAAATGTTCATCTGAACATAATTATTACTGAAAAGAGTAGGTAGAGCAAAATATCATGAAATCAGTTGATACTATTACTGGTATAGGCAAATGTTTAGTTCATGTTAAGAAATTTAATATTTTTAAAACTATTAACACCTATGAATACAAATTAAATGAAAGTCAATTAAAAATGTACTATTGAAGCCTGCTAGAGAAATAAAAAATACAGGAAAAGTACCCATACCCCATTAGTATTAAGAAATAATCTTTATATTTTATCACCACTCACTGGTTATATATTTATATTTGTATGCCAAATTTTTTTTTTTTTTTTTTTGGGGGGGGGGTCTACTTAACTTCATTAGAATATCTGTAATTTTTGTTTGATTGGTGTTTGTAGGCATTATAGTTTTTAAAAAATATTAATTTCCTAACATGATCTAAGCACTTACCCTGGTATTTTTAGAGGATTAACAGGTATATCAAAATACAGGTAAATGTTGTCCAAATTTTTGATTTGTTGAAATTTTGATATGGCTGGTCTACAAATTTGTAGCAAGAATTTTCCTTAGCAAGGAGGTAAAGCATAACCATATCATGAATCTGATGGTTCAACTGTGTATACTTTATATACATTCTAAGTTGTTACATCAACCTGCCTTCTAGTATGTTTCAAAAACAATTGACAGTCAGTGGATATCCACATTTGCAATCACAGTATCAATATATAGTTTTTATGAATATTTTTTTATTTTGTTTCATATTTTTAAAGGAAGAATATTACCTCACATTATTGTTTCATATAGTAATGTCTTTACATAGGCTATATTTTGTTTTTGTATTTTTAGTGGATTAAATATGAGCCAAGTATAAGGAATAGTAAAATTGCCTTAATGGTATATATATATATACAGGATTGGTTGAGAAAAACTTTTTATACCTTTTTCCCAGTTTTTCCTCTTGAAAACTGGCAAAACCTCAATGATAAAATTAGAGAGATTTATCAAATTTAGGTACTATTATTACACTGGGGTATTTAGTTTACTGCTAGTCTGCTATAATGAATTAGATAATGAATATTAGCTGCTTAAGCAATAAAACTCAAAAATCATTATATCAAGCTAATATTATATTTAGGTGAATAAACAATAAAATTGTATTATGTGTTGACAAGTTGACAGACTGTACAATAGCCTGTAGTTACTAGCTTGCCTAGCATAAATATTTTTTTTATTTTATAATTTTTTTTTTTACAAAAGTGTTTCAATGTCATACAGCAGTATACTAATAGTAGTATAGTACAATATATGCAGCATAATATCATAAAAGAAAAATATATATATATATATATATATATATATATATATATATATATATATATATATATATATATATATATATATATATATATATATATATATATATATATATATATATATATATATATATATATATATATATATATATATATATATATATATATATATATATATATATATATATATATATATATATATATATATATATATATATATATATATATATATATATATATATCAATAGGAAGTTTTTGAGTAAGATTCCCTTACAACATTTAAGAAAAGACTGGATATGTATTTTTCTAGGCCAAGCTAGATTTAAACTGGTACAAGTTTTTTATTTGTTTACTTTTAGTTTTTAAAAATTGTTGGTTATGTCAAGTTTTTAAGGAAATATGGGCTGAAGGATAGGGATGATGTTTGGAAGCAGGAATTTACTCTGATGATTTGAACTCTTCAAGGTCCAGAGGGTGGGCAGGGCTTTTAGGGGAAGGTCATTTCCTCTGGGAAGTTCTTGACTATTGGGCCAAAGACAAAATTATCTTAATCAACAAAAAACTGCCTTGTGTTCCATGCTTTCGGGTTTGACCTCCACATTACTTGTTCCTTCTTCTTGATAATTTTGTTCATCTTATATGCTCTGAGGTTTACTGAGTGGTACAATAGCAATGGATTGACCTTACAGTTGCTAAATGCATTTGTACACAAAGGTTAACTTGTTCTTCACTTCATTGTTCTTCATGCCCTGGCATGGAGTTCTTCTGCTTCAATACTGTGGCTATTGTAGAAGCATAATGCTGGTACTCCTTTGCCAAGTTAATCACACAGATGCCATGCCCATGTTTTTCAGGAATTTCATGCTTGATTTCCATGGAAATTGACCTTTTCATTCTTTCACCACTCTTTGCATCACTCACTTTCTTAGGACCCATGTTTACAATCACAAAAACAGCTTTGAACCACAAAACACATAGGATTCAAATGCAGTACAATGCGGATGATGCATTAACAGTGAGGCAAGTATATGGACTGAACTCCTGGCTTAGACTCAAGTTCAAGGTCAGCCAGATGACTTTACATCGTCAGATTTGCATATCAAATTTGATTTGTATATTAGGGCAAAAAATTGAAGAATTCTCGATTTGTATCATTTTTTGTATGTTGGGACATTCTATGTCAAGGTACCACTATATATATATATATATATATATATATATATATATATATATATATATATATATATATATATATATATATATATATATATATATATATATATATATATATATATATATATATATATATATATATATATATATATACAGTGGAACTCCAATATTCGTCATTAATCCATTCCTGAGGGGATAATGAATATCGAAAAAGACGAATATCGAACAATTTTTTCCCATAGGAATTAACTAAAAATGGATTAATTCGTTCCCAGCCTTGAATTTTGCCTATTTATTCTTTAACAAAAAAAATTTCACTCTAGAATCGATCTCCGAAATCATTTCAAACACTGTACAATTTAACTACAGTACATATTAACCAGCGTACTGCCATAAATAATACGTAATACACACTGTGTAGGCCTACATAAATGCTAAACACAAATAAAATTTTAAAAAGAAATTTACCTTTTGGAAGAGAAAAACAATGTATGTTATTAAGAGTTTTTATTTTTAGGGTTATAGGCTCTCGTAGGTAGGACGAATATTGAAAAAAAAATTTGACAAAAAAACAGGGCGAATATCGCAAGATATAAATATTGGAGTTCCACTGTATATGAGATAGAGAAACTTGTTTATATCACTCTAAGAAATCAAATTTTGACAGTACATTACTAACTCCCTCAGCCTCTCCACATAACTCTAACTTTTAAAGCCAGAAAATATTGCTCTCTTTCCAGCATATCTGTCTTTCCTTTAATGAGGGCCTCAAATTGGTGCACAATGATCCAATACTTGCCTAACATAACTATTATACAGTTTACTAATAACCTCCTTGCTCTTTCAAGCAACATTCCAATTTATTTTACCTGTTAGGTCTTTCTTTGCTTCCAAATATTGATCAGTCACTCAAATCACAGCTACTAATCACACCCATATCTTTTTCTTGGTCCACAGAATCAATCCAATCTCCATTCATATTGTAATAGATATTTGAGTAACCTGCATGAAGAACCTTTTATATATATATATATATATATATATATATATATATATATATATATATATATATATATATATATATATATATATATATATATATATATATATATATATATATATATATATATATATATATATATAACTCTCTGACCCTGGACTTAACTGCTATGCTCCATCTTACATGCATTCAACTTTTAAAGTCTGGAACACACTTCTGTTATTTGTTTTCCAAACTTACTTTGATTTGCACACTTTCAAACACCACATATCAGGATGTGTCAGCCATTAATTGATAATGATTTAAACATTCCACCAAGTCTGGTGGAAATTGGTGGGCCTCTGGCCTTTTGCCCACCAGAGGAGATAAAAAAAGGAGAAAAAAATACATGGAATACATTTTTGTTTGTACTGTTAACTGTATATTACTGATCTTGTATATATGTAGCTTCTGTTGTTGAAACCTTAATGGACACAGTGATGGTACAAATATATTTTTTTATTCATTTACTAATTTTATTTATTTCCTTTTTATTATTTATTATTTTAGCAAATGATGAACTTTTACAATTTTTTGGAAATTGCAAGAGTGGGAGTATCAGAGCAATATATGTTACAATTGAAGATGGTAAGTTTTTACTTTTTTGTAAGTTATCAAGTAAAATAATTGCATGAAATCTTTTTAACTATATATATATATATATATATATATATATATATATATATATATATATATATATATATATATATATATATAATATATATAATATATATATATATATATATATATATATATATATATATATATATATAATCTTTTATTTATTAATAAAATGTTGGAAATTTATGCATTTAAAAGCATATTGTTGAAATTTTTTTTGCATGCGTGTCAAGTGGTCATTTATTAATCATATAGGTTTTCAGCAAGTGGTTATTTATTAATCATATAGGTTTTCAGTACTGCATAGTAGTTATTAATTTTATCTAGTAGCTATTTGCAAAATTAACATTTCTTGTGTTTCTAAAATTTATAGAGCAACTTTCTCTTGGAGATTATAAAAATGCAAAGGGGAAATGGGATGAAGAATATGATCTCATAGTTCTTCCATATCTTAAGGAAAAGCAGCCATGTTATCTTCTCTACCGGTAAATAAATTACCTAATTATTTAGATTTAATCTCTAGCATATCATCATTTTAGTGAGGGTACAAAAATGGTTTTAATATTAAAAGAGATTAATGCTCAAAGCTATACCTGTATTCCACAATTAACGAAGTTGAAATTATATGTATGAGTATGATTAATACTTTTGTACTTGAAATTAGAGTACTAATATATAACTGAATTTATAAGAGTTGTTAGATAATTTTAATTCATTGAATCTCATTTCTGCTTAATTTTATTTGAAAATCATTATGTATGTTATTACTTAAATTTTCTTTATAACTTGACTCTTTTTAAATTTGGAAACTAATCATTATATTCATTGTTGAATTTTTTTTTTTTTTTTTACATTTCTGCATAGCATGCACTTTCTTTAAACATATTTCAGGTTATATATTAATTATGTTTCAGATTAGACAGCAAGGCTCATCATGGTGGTTTTGAGTGGATTCTCATTAGTTGGTCACCAGATGATTCTCCTGTTCGCCAGAAAATGCTATATGCCTCCACAAAAGCTACTCTTAAAAAGGAATTTGGTGCAGCACAGATAGTTGATGAATTGTTTGGTACAACAAAGGTTAGATTCTTTGTATTTGTAAATTCATATTGAATTTCAAATGTAATATACATATATTGATTTCTTTATTATTTTAACATTCAAATACCATCATTTAGGAAGATGTTTGTTTTGAAGGATTTAAGAAGCATAGACTATCAGAAGCAGCTCCAGCACCATTAACATCTCGTGTAAGAGTAAAACATTTATTTTTTGTAATATAGTGTTAGGAGAAAGTATCAGGAATTATTATTTAACAATGCTTATTATTTTTTTGATTTATGTTATCTAAATTAATAGTCTAGTTCAGTATATTGACTGTATGGGTATTATAATTTACTATTATTTCATTTCCTCTCCTAATTTCATCCTTGACGCCTTTTCCAGAATCTTCATTTTGCCTTTTCTCTTCAGTCTTTAATGCAACTCCTGATGAATTCCTTTCGTAGTTGTCTCGTAGCTTTCTTTGTCCTTGAAGTTTTACTCTCTCCATTAGTTAATATTAGTACTCCAAACTTCTTTCAGATGTAAGGTTCTTCATGTGGGCTAACCTAATAAGAATTTTAATTATGAATTGTATTGGGAATGGCTTGAGTCTGTGAATAAAGAAAAAGATTTGAGTGTAATTATCAGCAATAGTTTAAAAGTGTCAGTATCAGTGCTTGGAAGCTAGGAATAGGGCTAACAGAATGCTAGGAATTATAAATCAAAATGTTAATTTTAAAAATAAGATTATCTGATATGTAGGTTTTATAATGTTTATGTTAGACCATTGAGTGTGTACTGTGCCCAGGTTTTGATTCTTTATCCAAGAAAAGACATTAATATGCTGGAGACAGTGCAGCGCAGAGCAACAAGAATGATTTTTTTATTTGAAAGTAAGAGGTACAGTGAAAGGCTTAAGGGATTGGGATGTTTTCCATCGAAAGAAGGTATTTTAGAGGAGATATGATTTAGGTTTTCAAAATGTTGTCATCTGTTGACGATGTGTATGTGAGTAAGTTTTTTTTATTTGAACAATTGATTCACCAAGTGTCATAAAGATAAAGAAGAAGGCTTGTCTTCTAGATGTAAGAAACCATTTTTCCAGCAATAGAGTGGTTAATTTGTTGAATAGTTTACCACAGGATATTGTTGAATGTAACTGTTTACAACCTTTATAAAATAGAAGTTGGATAATATTTGGATGATTAAGATATAGTGTGATAAACAGCTTTTTGAAGCTGTGTATCTTGGTTTTGACATTGCTTTAGTGTTTTTTGACTTTGCATGCTAGCTTAGATGATATCTTTATAGTTTAGCTCAAACTCCATGTGCACATACTGTATAATAATGTGATTGAGCTGATTATTTGTATGAAGAAAATTGAAATCTGGGACGAGCCATTCATTCAAATGGCAACTTTAGCATTTTGTTGACTGGAACAATCTTGATAGGCCCCTGTAGCTTCTAACTGTCTCTTATTTTCTTGTGTTCCTCTTTTGATCAAAATATTTTTAGAGATGGTGCAATACCAAATTTTTTACTGATATGTATGCAAAACTACTTCACTTTCAAATATTTTTAATAATGTTTCTGATTTTTTTCACATCGATATTGTAATCCATAAACACTAGATTTTCTTTGTCATTAAAATTATTTTTTAGTTTCCTGTACCCATCTGACTTCGGCATAATCAATATAGGAATGATGCCATTCAAAATAGAGTAATAGAATCAGCTTAATAGTAAAATTTATTACAGAAATATTGTTGAACTCCAATTATGAATATTTTTTCATTCAGTATTAAAATGCTTTCTTTAGGAAGAAGAAATGAAAGAAATACAGAAATTAGAGGTTGGAGCGGATATAAGCATCGATTCTAGACATCAAACTCTTGCAGGAGTGGCATTTCCTTTAACAAATAAAGCTGTTGAAGCTCTTCAGTTGTTTGCAAGAGGAAAATTACAATATATTCAATTAAAAATTGGTGAGTGTTGAATCATTTATTATTATTATTATTATTATTATAATAAGAATTTAATTAGTTCTCCTTTATATTTTTATTTTCATTTATAGTTTTAAGCAATTCAGTAAAGAATTTTTGACTATTAAAGCAACTTATATGTTATAGTTTAGAACATTATAAAAAACTTAATACACATAATAAACACGTGTTTGATTAACAAAAGTTTTATGTTACTTTTTATAGGTTAACTCTTAAGTTTATTATAGTATTTCAAGATTACTTTAATTCCACTATGATTCCTTTTATTATTAATAAGGAATACATAGAATACAAAAAACTTTTAAATACTTTTTAAAGACCTGAATCTTGTGTGTGTGTGTGTGTATATATATATATATATATATATATATATATATATATATATATATATATATATATATATATATATATATATATATATATATATATATATATATATATATATATATATATATATATATATATATATATATATATATATATATATATAATATATATATATGCCCATTTTTTTGTTTTTTTCAACTGTAGTTTTATTTTAAGCTTTACATTTTTTCTTAATTGGGGTTTTATATATACATTATGCATAAATTTAATCTTTTCATGTTATCACATACATCAAAGACCGATAAAATGGTTGCATTTCACGAAATTCATAATTTACATCCAGGAGATTTTCAGGAAATCTAGCAAATTTCTTTGTTTCTTCATTTTCATGAACCTTTCAAATGTAAAAAAAATATCAGCTAATAAATAAATAAATACAATTATGTTATTATCTTATTTAATCATTCTGATACCAAGGTTAATGAATATCAGTAAAACTATATAAATGGAAAATAGGATAAAATGTGTGCTATTAAAGGATTTTGGCAAGGACTATCATAAAAATTATTGGAGCTGAAGAAAATGCAAATAATTAATAAATAATAGTTAATTTGCTTTATTTAAAACTCATTAATGATAAAAATGATAAATATATATATATGATGGCATCATGAATCCTTATTTTTTTAGAAGTTGATGTTTCTGTCCACTAAACCAAATAAAAACTCTGTCTATTACATCCATATGCTCGAAAACTGTTTAAAGCCAAAACTCGAACATCTTTAGCTTAAGGATGTAGTTTGTATTTTCAGTAAGATGGAGCTACAGCATATACAGCTCGAAGATAATTGGAATTTTTTAGGGATATGTTTCCAGATGGGCTGATCTCGTTGTGTGGCTATGTTCTGTTTCTTGAACTCCCCATTTTTTTTTTTTCTGCGGGGCTACTTAAATCATCTTAAATCAGTCTATCAGAAACCCTTCACGCCCTTAAGGCTATTATCCAGCAAGAGATAGCCACTGTTAAACCTGACATGGCCCGCAAACCATGGCAGTCTTCAGAAATTAACTCCCAAGAGTGTAAAGACAAGACAATGACTGGTAAAAATTTGGAGAATATCATCTTTAAAACATGATCACTTAAAACAGTATTGAATGATATTTCAGGTGTGCAATGCAAATAATTTGTTGATTATTTCTACAGAGATTATCAGTTTTCTTTTATGCTAGATTTTGGTATCTTTTTTTTTTTTTTTTACTGATTACTGATATTTATCCCTAATATATATATATATATATATATATATATATATATATATATATATATATATATATATATATATATATATATATATATATATATATATATATATATATATATATATATATATATATCATTAAAAAAATATTTTGTATAAAAGTTTTTTCTTCTTAACAGATATTGAATCAGAAGAAATAAATTTAAGTAAGAAATCTGATGAATTAAATGTATCAGAACTAAGTGACTGCATTCCGGAAGACACTGCCCGTTATCATTTATACAGGTTTGATCATTCATATGAAGGAGATTATTATCATAGTGTAGGTAAGAACAATGTTTTTGCTTTAATTTTTATGATATTAAATAGGTAAAGAATTCAAGCACACTTTTGATGCTTATTTAATTTGAGAGGAAGAAATTGATAAAGATTTCATTTACTAGTGTAGGGGTGTTAGTAGGTTTAAATATTGTAGGTATGAACCAAGGATGAATAAATAGAATTATATCAGCAATATTTTCTGATGGTACAGCTGCCGTTTTTCCTTCCTCTAAAGCTGAACTCTTCGCTCAAACTTGCTTCAATTTCAGCTATGGATCGACTGGATCCCCGACGACCACGGTCCTGGCTAATAATCAGGGTAAATCAGGTTTCCCTGCCGGGGTTAATTGCAAATTATACTTATTAATGGTGGATTAAATCATGCAAGATATAAGAAAATTAAGTTTTTAATTCCATAATTCCTTTGTTACATATTGATTGAGGCAAAATGAATGCAACATAAAAGAGGAAATGAACAATTCATTCACTGAAATCACTTCATTATCAGAATCTTCTTGAACATTTACATCATAAGTTTTAGAATTTGGGGGAGTGAAATGTTCAGGAACAGAGAGCAGTGATAATTTTGTCTTACATATTTTCAAACTTTAACGACCTTAGTAAACCTCTTGAATCACTATTATAAATCAGAAAAATATTTTTTCAATTTTTTTTGTTTTTTCAAACTTTTATAATGCAAAATCTGTAATTTTCTGAAAAAAGTGCATGTTATCATTAATTTAAGTGAGTGTTGGCTATTTTTTTTTTTTTGTTTTCCTCCGGTGGGCAAAGGCCGGAGGCCTACCAAATTCCACCGGAGTTGGGAAAGATCTATTATCATGGTCGATGGTGGCCGACGTGTCCAGATACACGGGGTTTGAAAGATGCAAGTCAAAGGAAGTTGGGAAAACAGATGAAGAGAGTGTGTTCCAGACTTTACCAGTAGAGTATATGTAAGACTGAGCATAGCGGTTAAGTCTGGGGTCGGAGAGTTGGACAGAGAAAGGATGAGAATGTGTAGAAAGGCGTGTCGCACGAGCTCTTCTCAATGGAGGAGGTATGCGACGAGAGAGTTCAGAAGAGCAGTGTCCGTTGTAATAGCGATAGTAAAGAGAGAGTGACGCAACAATTCGACGGGCAGAAAGAGATTGAAGAGAGTTAGTAAGAGCAGGAGAGTTGATGAGACGAAATGCCCTTCACTCCACCTTCTCTAGGAGAGCTGTATGTGTGGAACCACCCCAGATGTGCGAAGCATACTCCATACAGGGGCGAACAACACCCCTATACAGAGCAAGCAACTGGGGTGGCGTGAAGTAATTCTGAAGGCGCCTCAGAACACCCAACCTCTTAGAAGCTTGTTTAGAAAGAGAAGTAATGTGATCTTTCCAAGTAAGATCACGAGAAAAAGAAACACCAAGAATATTAAGAACAGATGAAGGCTTGAGTTGTGTGTTTTCGAAGAAGATATCATAGTTGTGTGGAAGATTGTGTCGAGTGGAGAGATGAAGGAATTGAGTTTTTGAGGCATTGAAAACAACCATGTTTTCTCTGCCCCAATTTGAAATACGAGAAAGATCAGAGGTTAGTTGCTCCAAGGCTACCCTTCTCGAGTCTATCAACTGCTGTTGGGTGGGACGTTTTTCAAACTGGAAAGAATAATGAAGGGTGGAGTCATCAGCATAGGAGTGGATAGGAGATGAGGTGATACAGAGAAGGTCATTAATGAAAAGTAGAAAAAGTGTTGGTGATAGGACAGAACCCTGAGAAACACCACTGTTAATAGATTTAAAGGATGAACGGTGGCCGTCTACAACAGCTGCTATAGAACGACAAGAAAGGAAATGAGCGAGAAGATCACAGATTCTACTCTCTCCTTTTTTTTTTAAATTAATCTCAATTAATATTATATCTTATTTTCTTAACCTAAATTTTAGTGCTTTTGACCTCTTTACAAATTTTAGGCAAACCAGGAAATATTTCAACCACGGTTGGTTCCTAATTTCAACCTTAGACGATTCTGGAGCTGTTCTTACTCCTTCAACCCCCTCCAACTCATTTACGCCTAAAATTGTAATTTCTTCCAAAGATAGCATTTCTGCTTTCTCTGAACTTAACACTATGAAGGTGCATGGTCCTGAGAGTATCTTTCATGTGGTTCTCAAAACTTGTGCTTCTGAGCTTGCATTCTGCCTTGTAAACTATTTCGTCTGTCTTTCTCCTTTAACTTTCCTTGGAAACATGCCCTCATTCAACCTATGCTGAAACGGGAGAACCGCCTTCAACCCTCTAACTACCGTCCCATTTCTTTAACTTTCGTTCTTGCTAAAGTTTTCGAATCTATTATCTCTTATCTGATCACCAGAATGACTTTTGTAAAAAAAACGCTCTAATGTTGATCTTCTTTCACTTCTCTCTGACTCTTGGTCCTCCGCTCTTCGGCATTTCGGTGAATCTTTTGCTATCACGCTGGACATATTAAAAGCTTTTGATAAAGTCTGGCATAAAACTTTGGTTTTCAAATTTCCCTCTTTCGGAATCTATCTTTCTCTCTGTGACTCTCTTCAATTTCCTTTCCAGTCGTTCTATAGCAGCTTCTGTATACGGCCACTGTTCATCCTTTAAATCTATTAATAGTGGTGTTCCTCAAGGATCTGTTCTATCCCCAACTCTTTTTCTACTTTTTATTAATGATCTCTCTGTTACTTCATCTCCTATCGACACCTATGTCAATGACTCCACCTTTCATTACTCCTTTCAGTTTGAAAGATGCCCCTCCCAATAGCAATTAAAAGATGCCAAGATGATAGCCTTGGAGCAACTGACCTCTGATCTATCTCGTGTTTCAATTTGTGGCAGAGAAACATATTCATTTTCAATGCCTGAAGGACCGACTTCATGCCGAATGCCTCCGTCCCTCTACTTGATACAACTTTCCTCACAACTATGATATCTTCAAAAAAACTCAACTGAAACCTTCATCTCCTTAATATTCTTGGTGTTTATTTGCTCATGTTCTTTCTTATAAAGATCACATTATTATTATTTTTTTTTTAGAAAAGAGGTTAGGTGTTCTGAATCTCATTCAGAATTTCTTCACTCCACCCCAGTTGCTTGCTATTTATATTTATATTTATATACCTCCTCCATTGAGAAGAGTTCGTGCGACACGCCTTTCTACACAGTCTCACCCTTTCTTTGTCCAACTCTGACCCTAAACCTTAACTCTATGCTCAATCTTTCATATACTCTACCGGTAAAGTATGGAACACTTCCTTTTCTATTTTTCCAACTTCCAATGACTTACACACCTTCAAACACCGTGTATCGGGACATGTGGGCCTTTAACTTGACCATACTTACAGTTTTTCCCATAACTCTGGTGGAAATTTTAGTAGTTCTCTGTACTTTGCCCACCGGAGGTGAGATAAAAAAAAATAAATAAATAAATAAAAAACCATGGAAATATGTGAATTGGAGTAATTTTTTAAACGATCTTTATAGCTTTTTGAGTCAATGCAACTGAAAGTTTTGTTTTTAATTTACAATTAAATAAAGATAAAAGAATAAAAATTTAAAAACTTGTCAAATATGCACTCTTGTTTGATCAAGCTTACTTACATTGTTATATAAACTTATATATATATATATATATATATATATATATATATATATATATATATATATATATATATATATATATATATATATATATATATATATATATATATATATATATATATATATATATATATATATATATATATATATATATATATATATATACTTTATAATTACTGTATATAATTAATTATATAACAGTTATTATTATAAAATAAAATCTAGTTTGGAGAATTGGTGCCAGAATTCTCAAAAACTTAAATTTAAAAATAATTTTTATCCTATCTGCATCAAGCAAAAGGCAAAGTGCATCGTTGGGCAAGCACTGAAACTCCGTTTTTAAGCGTTTTTCTTTTTTTTAAATGCCAAAAATTACTAGCATTTTTGAATAGTGGATGCAACTTTTGTTGAAATGACTCGAATATTAAACTATGCTGTGAAAGTTTTATATGAAATCCATTAAGATTACTTTTTATATGCTTAAAAAAAAAAAGTACTCAAAATTAGAAAAAAAGACCAAATTTTTTTTTTTAAATATATAAATTGTGATAATTTTTTTAAAAAAATCTCTCCATATACCAACTAATAATTATGTAGCACACACACACCCCAGATCTCAAGATTAAAGGGTGGCCAACTCACTCCTTCATCTTCCAAAATTAGATACAGTCTTCTTATGGTCTTCTCAAAAAAATAAAAACCAACTCCTCTTGGTCCTCTCAAAAATAAACATCTTCTTGTGGTTAACCCAAAAATACACACCACCTTCTTATGGTATTCTCAAAAATAAACCACCTTCTCGTGGTCTTCTCATCTAAAGAAACGTCTTCATGACTCTTCACAAGTCTTAACACAAATACACATAGTTCTTAGTCTTTCCCCTTTTATGAGTTATGTTATTTCTGTCAAGCTATTGTGCACCTTACTTTTTAACTTTTCGAAGGCCTTCTTTGTAACAACTCTTCTATGAGTTTCTAATTGGCCTGGATAACTTGTAATTTCTAAGGAAGGAGTTTAATATTTGATTCTTAAAATTAATCACTTAACTATTGTATTATCCCTAATTCATGTGAAGCTCCTTATCTCCACATATACTAACTAATAATTTTATACCACAAAATTAAAACGATATGAGATTCAAAGTTACTATTTTTACAATTTTTCTATTTTTCTCAATGACAGTAGAAAAGACTTATCAGTTCAGTATGTTGTAAAATTTATATATTTATTACAGAGTTGAATAACAGACTAATATATATTTTTTTGGATATATGGAAATAACACTGCAAATGAAGTGGATGTTGTAGAAAAGGATTCTTCTGCCTTTTTTTTTTTACAGATCTCCACTCACGGGCAGGGCTCTTTTCAAGGAGGGGGCACACACAAGGGAAAGAATATTCACTCAAACACAGAACTAACCCACAGCCCTCAGGTGAGGTGTCTGGAATGGAGGCACCACAACGGGCTAGCCTGGGGTTTCCTACATTCACACAAAATTTTTCTTTAAACTCGACCCTATCCAGAAGAGAGGAGGAGCCGGAACCCCTCCCCCCCCCAGATGTGAGAACAGTACTCCATACAAGGGCGAATAAGACCTTTATATATTTGGAGTAACTGCTCAGAAAAAAAAATTCTCGCAACCTGAACAGAATTCACAGCTTCTTAGAGGCCACTTTTGCAACCATTATGATATGTGGTTTCCAAGACAGTTTATTGTTTATGTTTAGACCAAGAATGTTAATGTTATTTATTTACAGGTGAGACGGAAGAGCCATCGAACAGAATAGGAAAGTTGGGAGTGTTTTTGAGAAGGAGATGTGAAGAAGTTTAGTTTTTAAAGAGTTGAATTTCACAAGGTTGCTATGACCCCACCTTGAAATCCCATTGAGATCGGCAAGATTAGAATCGGAAAGAAGAAGACGAGAAGCAACTCTAGAAGCAAAAGAGGGATTAGATTTGAAATGAGCAGAATAATGTAGAGTTGAGTCATTAGCATAAGAATGAACAGAGTTAGAAGTGTAGTTGAGAAGATCGTATGAAAAGTAAGTATAAAGTTGGAGATAAAATAGAACCCTGAGGAACACCGCAGTTGACAGAAAAAGAGGAAGAGGTCGCGCCATCTACAAGTGCCAAAATGTCATCATAGGTCGATAGTTAGAAGGGTCAGAGCGGCTACCGTTTTTCTGGATCGGCTGAACAAATGCAAGCTTCAGCATTGAGGAAAAATATTAGTATTAAGGTATAGAGAATAGAGCTGAACGAGGACAGGCGCCTAACTCTGAAGCACACTCCCTCAGAACACGAGGGGGAATGCCATCCGGGCCACTGGCCTTCTTGACGTTCATAGATTTCAGGACCCTATGCACCCGATTATGAGTAATTACAGGTAGAAACATGAGATACCTAAGAGGAGAAGGAGTAGGAGGAGGGATGCCAGAATCGAGCAGGGTCGAATTAGATGAGAAAAGGAGACCGAAGGGATTAGCCTTTTCAGAGGGAGTATTAGCTACAGAACCATCAGAGCGAATAAGAGGAGGAAAGGCAGATTTACAGAAGTTAAGAGATATTTCTGACAAGTGACCATAAAATTTTATCAGTAGGAGAGCCATGAAGGTCAGCGCACTTTCTTTTTGTGAAAGGACGCTTAGTCCGTCGAAGAACATCACTGCAATGATTCCGAGCTGAATGAAAATTAGCAAGAGTGATAGGAGAAGGAGAGTTTTTTCCACTCACGATAAGCATTGTCGCTCTCCCGAATCACAAGAGAACAGTTGCCATCGAACCATGGATTTTGAGGAGAAAAAGATTTAGTTGAAGATGGAATAAATCTGCCCATCCCATCAAGGATCACGGCCCCTACCTTTTCAGCAGAGACAGAAGCGTCCCTCGAGACAAAGCAAGATTCACTCCAATAGTAGTTAGCAAAGAAGAGACGCATTGCCCCACAATTAGCCCGATTAAAGTGCCAGAAAATACGTTTACCTGCTACTTTAAAGTATTTCACGAATGAATTTAATATATTAATGAGAAACTGCAACTTATGGAAAGACAATTCGAATCGGCATAGAAGTCTATCGTCATTTGTTTAGCCTGAGATACTGATTCAAGATTGGTTTATGTATGAGCAAGGTAGACGAGAGCAAAATGAATAGACCTTTATTTGCAGTGATTCACCTTTTCGAGGAAATTATACAAATGCCATATTTCAACAAAACTTATATTTATTGACTCCCCTATTTTTGGTCATCAGAGAAATATTACAAAAAATTTATTTTAATAATTCTTAGACTTGTAATTTGTAAAATATTCCTACTTAAACCTTTCCTGAATTTTCACATTTAAATTTTCTTAAAGAAAAGTTTTATTTGATGTTTTTTTTCATTTGTACCTGTATGTATAGAAGAAAAAGATTGCAGTATTAGTAACTATTTGAAGATGCTATTACTCTCATCGGTTCTCTGAATGTTAAATTTACAGAAGTATGCAAATGTGTTTTTAGAAAAATAAAAAAAAAATAAAAAAAATTGCAAGAAAAAGCAGTTATATATATATATATATATATATATATATATATATATATATATATATATATATATATATATATATATATATATATATATATATATATATATATATATATATATATATATATATATATATATATATATATATATATATATATATATATATATATATGCAGTGTTTATTTATTCAATGCCTGGATATTCTTGCCCTATAAAAGAAAGAATGCTTTATTCTAGCAGTAGAAACCCAGTCATAGAATATATTGAAAATGTTATCAATCTTGGTTTGACCAGAAAGGTAATTATTTTTTTAAAAATTTTTCTAATGTTTACATGTTTATATTTTCTCATCATTCTTAATTTTTTCCCTATTAATTATCCTCTAATTATCCTCTAGCTTGAGATAAGTGAAGGAAATGAATTAACGAAGGATTACTTACTGGATGAGATTCACCCTAAACAAAATTTACACAAACCAAAATTTTCCAAGCCAAAAGGACCAAGCAACAGAGGAGCAAAGAGACTAACAAAGTCTCCTAAAGAAATTCAATCATAGACTCGCCAACATAAAATGGTATATATATATATATATATATATATATATATATATATATATATATATATATATATATATATATATATATATATATATATATATATATATATATATATATATATATATATATATATATATATATATATATATATATATATATATATATATATATATATATATATATATATATATATATATATATATATATATATATATATATATATATATATATATATATATATATATATATATATATATATATATATATATATCTCTGCCAACAGCTCACAAACTATTGTCATCCAAAGTAATAATAATATTAAAGAGTTTGTTTTCTTCCTGTAACATATTTTTATTATAATTTACTTTTATTATGTGCGTAAAGTACAGCGGTAAAAGATAGGAGGTATTTTAAAAAAAAATTTGTAATACATTTCCTTTTTCTGAGTTTACAAAGTGTTATTGGTCACCATTATCTCACACCACAAAAAAAAAAAAATTAAAAAAAGAATGAAATAGATTTTGCATAAGCTCTTTAGTAGTAAATTAAATATTTAATGTTTTTTAATTTATTCGTTTTTTTAATTTTGAAGAGCAATTCATTTGTTTTTAGAAATGTTGCTCAAACATCAATATTTTCATCATTCTTTTTTTTATATTTTCAAAAGTTGAAGAATTGTTTATCGATGCAGGAAATCTATACGCTTAATTTATACTTACATGCGTCAAATTGCTCTTAAAATTCATCTTTAAGACTTTTTGTATAAATCAAATAAATCGGTATAAAAAATTGTAGTTAAAATGACAATAGTATTATTCCCCGATGTTTTTTATATTAATATAAAATGTGATTCTTAGCATAAGACTGCCTTCCTTTTATATATATATATATATATATATATATATATATATATATATATATATATATATATATATATATATATATATATATATATATATATATATATATATATATATATATATATATATATATATATATATATATATATATATATATATATATATATATATATATATATATATATATATATATATATATATATATATATATATATATATATATATATATATATATATATATATATATATATATATATATATATATATATCGGCGTCATTATTTATTATTTTTAATAGGAAACATACTTGTTATAGTTTTACTAATTTACCTACAATTACTATTTCATTCAGTCTTTATATAAGGTTTTCTTAAAAATCATATTTATTTATTTTTTTTTTTTTATCAGATATTTTAAGGTATTTTACTTGAATAAAATTTTATAATGATGTATTATTTATTTGACTATTTAATGTTTCCTGTGAGTTCAAAGAACGGTTATATAGGTTTTAATGACTTGACATTTGCAATTTTGTTAACTATTTAAATTTTATTGATTTTTTAAACTTAAATTAAATCATATTGTTCTTTATTTTATTTTACCATCCTTTTATAAAATTCAGTTGCTCAAGGTATATTTTCATATCTAACCATTTGCCTTAAAGAAAGTAGATTTTTAGCTCCATACCTTACTCTTATACCTGATCGTTTTAGAGATAAATTAAAATACTGTACCTTTCCGTAACATCCAATGCTTCTTATTCTGTTAAACCTTTCCCCCCTCTGGGTTCCTTCGATCATCACCTTATCTTCTTCCTTTTTTTCAGCGGAAAAAAAACTTATTCTACCGTGAGGAAACTTTGACATTTCATTGCTGCTAACATCGGATTTGCGGCCTTGCTTTTTTGATTTTCCATGGAATGATTACTGCTTCAATGGGAGGGCCCTCATAGAATGCAGAATGCATAAAAAAATTATTTTCACTAACTAGAAGGCATGCATTTCATATTCTTTCCCTTCAGCTAAAACTTACAAACCTTGCTTTAATTCTGCTTATTCTCGTGCTAAGTGCTGCAGAGACAATACCTTCAGGACTTACCGTTGTCTTTAAACTCCAAAAGCTCTTGCAACTTATATTTAATCCTGGAAGCCTGAAAAATCTCTCTTTCCGTGACACTAAAAATTCAGTAGAAAATGCAATGATCTTTCTTATTTCTCTTTCCTCACACTGTTTGGCATTTTCCAAGAAATGTTGAACTTTGCTACTACCTATTTCCCTCCTGTGTCTTTTGACTGCACAACGCATTCTACCTTCCGTTAAGGCTGAAATCTCAAATCTTTGCCTTAATTAATTATTGTCGTCTACAGTGTCACAAACAATATGATGATTGACTCACGTACTTGAGGACACCATTTCGATATCATGCTTGAAGATCTTAGGTTTATTTTATCAAGAAAAGGCCATCAACTCGAAAAGAACAGTGAGATGTGAACTTTTTAATTATAAAAATCCATTTGGACGGTTCTAGCTGGAGCTATTCCTCCAATTCATTTATCCTTGATATTGTAATTTTTTCTCGAGATGATATTTCTACTCTATCTGAGCATAACACTAAGAAATATTGTCGTGATGGTGTGTCTCCTGTGGTTTTTTAAAACTTGTGCTTCCGAGATTACACCCTACCTTGATATACTGTTTCATTTGTCTCGATTTTTCTTGTTCGACCTTCCATTTTTGCTGGAAGCGTGCGCTCATTGTGCCTGTGTTTAAAGAGGACCCTACTCAACCCTCTAACTGTGTTCTTATTGCATTAGCCTCTTTTTTCCAAAGTTTTTGAATATATCCTTAACAGTAAGATTTGTAAACACCTGAATTCTTCTAATCTCTAATCGCCAATATTGCTCTTTTAAAGGAATGCTTTACTAGTAATTCTCTGATTCTTTGTCCTCTGGCCTTGGACTTTTGTTGAGAGTTTTGTTGTGGTCTTGACATATCAAACGCTACTGAGAAAGTCTCGCTCTAGCTTTGATTTCCAAACTTACTCATTCGGTATGAAATCTCTCAGTAATCTCGAATTTCATTTTCAGTTGTTTAATAGTAACTTTTGTAGACTAAGATTTTTCTCCATTTAAATATATAAATAGTAGTATTTCCCTGTCTGATTCTGTCTTATCTTCAACTCTTTTAAAACCTCGCGCTGCTGATTCCATCATTTGTTACTCTTCTTTTTTCACTCAACTTCAAACAACCGCTACTAAGAGGGTGACCTTGGAGCTATAGGTTTCTGATTTTTCTCGCATTGTTGCAAGTTTGTGCAACCACCACTATATGTAACTAGCTAGTATGCAACTGTTATTTACTACTTTTTATTTCTTAATTTTTTAATAGGATTAAATATTTAATAAATTGCATTTTATTATAATAACACTCCAATGAAGCGATATTTAATGTAAAAAAAAAAAAAAAAAAGTCAATTTTGATTAGTTATTTCAAACGAAGAAAATAGTGTGGTTGCAAAAATTTTACAAAAGCATCCTTTAAAATGATAAAATGACGGACGAGATTATTGTGTGTGCACACTTGCCGCTCGAGCGTTTCTATTAGTACGATGTGGTTGCAAATGAAATGCAACCGACCGTACAAACTTTAGTTTATAGTGCAAGAAACATTTTGAAAGAAATTTTACGAAAAGTATATATATTTAAATTTTTTTTCTTCACAGTTTAGAATATTTTTATATTTATTATTATTATACTTAATATAATAATTATTTTATTATTACTATAACAATTATTCCTATTATTATAAGTTTTCATTGTCAAAAGTTCTTCAATGTTTTCGAGCAAAATGATCCTCCTTGGCTATAATATACACCTAATCTGACAAAATTATAAATGTTAATTTTTAATTTTTTGTACATTAGGTAGGCATAATTTATCCTGCCTTTCAATCTCAATATGTATGCTACCTATAATAATAAAAACACGTGCTACTTTATTCTCCATCAATCCTGTTTTCTTTATGACATTTAAACTTTGTAAGCTATTAAGTAAATTTTTAAGGGGAAAAAGGTAAATTCTAGCCTAGTAGGAATACAGCTTCAACCCAAACAAAGCAAGAACCCTCAAACTCTGCTCAAAACTTTGGTCCCTTTTAAAATAGTAAAAGTCAAGTCAAATATAATTCAAGTTAAAAGTACTACACGAACTCAACCTGATCATAATAAAAGAAAAGTCAATCTAACTCGAGTAGCAAAACAGAAGATCAAGTTGAGTCGGTCTGGTTGGGACCTAATTTCTCTTATAAAGTTCTATAGATTTCTACCCTAAGAATAAAAGTATATTTAACTACCATATGGCCACAAGTAATTTAAAATAGTAATAATGTAGTTACTCATCCTTTAAAAGTCTTCAGGCGTTGAGAAAGTTTTTAGTTAAGAAACGTTAAAATCATAATTGTAAAAGCGGCTTACACTGTCGACGGTAAAAAGCAAGTTCACAGGTTCTCTGCTTCTTGTGTATAAAACGAAAGTCAAAACATACGCTAAACGTTGCCATCATATAAAGGATATTCTTAGTTCAGTGAACAATATTGGAATATATATATATATATATATATATATATATATATAATATATATATATATATATATATATATATATATATATATATATATATATATATATATATAATTGTGTGTGTGAAATGTCAGGTGCAACCACCAATAAATTTTACTACGAACCGCCCCTGATATATATATATATATATATATATATATATATATATATATATATATATATATATATATATATATATATATATATATATATATATATATATATATATATATATATATATATATATATGTGTGTGTGTGCTTTGAGATTATTTTCCTTAATATATATAAAGTTTATATATATTTTAAATAGCTATATTAACTTTAAAATTAAATTTATTTAGTGGTCAAATAAGTTTTATACCTTAATTACCCATTACACGATATCGGATAACAGTTCTTTAATTCTTTTTATCATAGACTTCATTAGATAGGAATGCCGATATTTAAAAAAAATATCAATATATCGATTATCAGTAATTTTTTAAAATATTAAATTTCCCTCGATACTATCGGTTAAAAAATATCGATATATCGGTTCTAGAAAATACTTTAACAATATATATATATATATCATATTATAATACTGTGATTAATTAAGAACTTATTTGTGGGAGTGATGGACTGAGTGCTATGTGCATGGAGTTTTAGAAAGATCATATACTTTATTCCGTCTTCCCATTCCCCTCTCCCCCACTTCCACCATCCCCAACTCCCAGAGAAATCTATAGCGATTTTCCCTTAAGCTCAACTCCCGCTTGCAAGCCAATTTAGTTCTTTTCTAAATATTTTTAATGAATCCTCCATAATATTTACCATAAAATAATATAATAAATGAAAGTAAGTTTGTTGTTTGCATGTTGTAGTTGCTTAAGTATCTTCATTTACCTGGCAAGACTATTTACAAATTTTTCCTAATTTTTACTTCAATAGTTCTGGTATATCTTCTGTTACCCATTTTTAGCTATCCAAAATTGTATTCCCCATCAGTCTCCAAAACCTTAAAAGAAAAAAAAAAAAAAAAAAAAAAAAAAATATATATATATATATATATATATATATATATATATATATATATATATATATATATATATATATATATATATATATATATATATATATATATATATATATATATATATATTATACTCTCCTGAGTCAGAAAAAGGGTCACTTTTCATCAAACATGTTCACACATGAAAAAAAAAAAAATTTATCGACGGTTCGATTCTGATGATAATATATCGATATATCGATATATTTTCTTTAAAAATATTATCGATATTTTGTTGATATTATCGTAAAAATATCGATATATATCGAAACTTTTTCGGCATCCCTATTCATTAGTAGTTATTTTTTAATGTCAGTAATGTTTATATAATCGAAATTAAATTTATATTGTGGTTAGAATAACAAGAATAGTTATTTAATTAAACAATTTAAGCTATTTTAAACGACTGCTTTATCGTAAGGAAATGATGAATTCTGCAAAGTTATCTTCTCTTGCTCGCAATTCCTGTAAGAAATGTTTTTTGTTCAAAATTTAGCTTTAGTGATTTGATTATTCCTACCTTTAATAACAAAGTACTTAATAATTCATATATGTTTTCAAAGGGTAAGCCTTTAAGAATGAAATAAAGTAATTATGTAAGATGTAATTTTGCCAGGTAGTACTTTGTCATTGTTAAAAAATAAGATGTTTGAGCAAAGTTTTCTTTTAATACTCATGAAGAATTGTCATATTTTTTTTTCTTTAAAATTTCAAAGGTAATTGTAGCATTCACAGTAGTGGTTTTTTTTGGTATAAGAACAAGTTGCTAAAACTAGCAACATACCTACACATTATGAGTTTGACTGGAACTGTGCATAGGGATTTGAAAATAGCAAAGCTTATGAGTTTCTAGTACAAGGTTGCTAGATCATTGGTGTTACAAAAAATGTTTAAAAAATTTTTGTACAGCTATTTTTTAAAATATATATATATATATATATATATATATATATATATATATATATATATATATAATATATATATATATATATATTATATATATATATATATATATATATATATAAATGATGACCACCATTTTCCCTGCACTGCTTGAGTTGATTGGCAAAGTTTGTCATCACTTTTTCCAAGATGTGGCAAGGGATTGAACAAATTTCTCTTTCAATATTTTTCTCACAGTTCTGCCAAAGTTTGTGTCTTGTCAAGGTAAACCTTTCCCTTAAGGTAGCCTCACAGAAAAAAATCACAAGGGGATAGATCTGGAGAGTGTGCCAGTCATGGAATGTCACTCTGGAGCGAGATTAATCTACTGGGAAATGATTGTTAACAGGGCTATAGATGCATATGAAGTGTGTGCAGTTATCTCATCCTGCTGAAACCAAACCCTCCTAAGAGGAATTCAGTGGCGACCTAACTGAGGGAGAAGGAATCCACGAATCATCATTATGTAGCACTCAGAAGTAACCATCACAGTACAGCCGTTCTCCTCAAAAAAAATAGGGCCCTATGACGGTCAACTTATAGGTTGCAGCCCAAACAGTTATCCTTTCACTGTGCAGAGGCCTTTAATGAATCTCTTGTGGGTTAGTTGGGGCCCAACAACGGAAATTTTGTTCACAACCATTAAGGTAGAAATGGACTTCATTTGAGGTCAACACATAAGTTCATGGGTCTTCATTGAGCATACCTAACATGGCTTCTGCAAAAGCCAACCTACTTACCAAATCTTGTTCTTGTAATTCTTGAACTACAGCAAATTTGTATGGGTAAAATTTCAAGTCTTCATGAAGAATTCATCGAACAGTCCTATTGGACTTCCTTAGAGCCTGAGCAGGATGGATAGCTTATCTCCTCGGGCTCCTTTCAAATGCACCTTGCACAGCCTCGATGTTTGCAGGTGTCCTTGCTGTCCTGGTAGAACCATATATATATATATATATATATATATATATATATATATATATATATATATATATATATATATATATATATATATATATATATATATATATATGTTTGTGCTCCTATTGAGCGTAATCTTTATCAAAAACAAGATGGCTAAAAATGAACGCAACATTAGTTTATGATTGTTTATTTTCACCGGTTTTAAAACTTTTAAAAATTATTACATTATTCATATTTTTCTTAATTTATATTAAAGTTTATTATTAATATAAATTAAGAAAAATATGAATAATGTAATAATTTTCAAAAGTTTTAAAACCGGTGAAAATAAACAATCATAAACTAATGTTGCGTTCATTTTTAGCCATCTTGTTTTTGACATATATATATATATATATAAAGTTGAGATAGCTTCATTCCTTGTGAACTTTAATCTAATGAGAAAGGTTAAAGCCAACACCAAGAGTCTCTACATATTATTTATTACAGTGTGAATGTTTCAAACCTTAACACGGTCCGTCTTCAGCACAATCTAAGTTCTAAAAATTTCTAATTTAAAATATAAACCAAATATATATTCACTAACTATTTTTAAAATCCTAAAAATAATAAAAAATTACAAAAATAAAAAAAATAAAAAAAAAAAAAAAAAAAAAAAAAAAAAAAAAAAAAATAAAAAATTATAAATATATATATATATATATATATATATATATATATATATATATAATATATATATATATATATATATATATATATATATATATATATATATATATATATATGTTAATATTTTTTCAGCTGTTTATTCATAACATCTGTCAGTTTTCGAAGGACCCATCTGATACAGATTTTTCTGTAATTTAGGGACCTTTCGCTATCTGACTCTAAAGCAGTCTTTGCTTGATTCACAGATTTTCTTGAATAATGGCATTCACTCATTGATTCTCTTTATGCATCACTGAAATCAGTCCTGCCTACTCCACTCTACATGTACCTTTCTTTGGTGCTTCTAGCTTACCATGAATATTTATGTGTATTAAACATTCAGATCTGTAATATTTATATTACTGTTAAATAAAAAAAATTTATTTACATATGTAAAAATTGAAAAATTGACTATTTATTATTATTATTATTATTATTATTATTATTATATATATATATATATACTATATTATTATTATTATTATTATTATTATTATTATTATTATTATTCCAGTACAATATGCAGCTCTGAGGAATGTGATGAGATCAAATGTCATTACTCAAACTCGAAATTGCTATGTTAATGTTTCTCCTGAAGACCCAAAAATGGATTGGGAATCAATAACTGACAGAGCTGCCACACACATGTTTTTTAGAGAAGTGGCTAGAGGTAACTATATACCATCAAATTGGGGAAAACTTAACTAAAATTTCAAAAGTTTCAACTTTCAAAAGATGCCAAAATTTGGGATTACCTTATTTAACTGTATAACTTTTTGAGAAATATGAATATTTTTATATAAAAAAAAGAGTATGGAATATGTAAATTCATATGTTTTGAAAAAAATTTGAAATTTGAAGGTGACGAAAAAATGAAATTGGGGGGGAAAACTAACCACTTAATTAATACTGGGTAGAACTAACCACTGCATAATATTTAAAAATGACTATTCAGTAGTGCTTTTTATAAACATAAATGGATAAGAGTACTATTATAGATATTGAAAAACGAAATTTGGAGAAAAAATAAAAGGTTTGACTGAAATCTAAAAAAAAAATTGAAGATATGTTTGAGAGCAAATTTCAGGCAAATTTTATGTAAAACTTTCAGCACATTCCTCTGTCAAAATGATTTAATAATTGACCTGTAGATAGTTAAATTATCGATATCCATTTTGTTTTAATATAATTTTTTTTCTGCCACCCCAAAAATGTTATCATGCCTATAAATGACTGTAATTGGGAAAGTAACAAAAAATTTTTGGCCATAACTTTTTTTTCAGCCATCCAAAGTTAATAAAATTTTCAGAGGGTTTATTGTTGGCAAGATACTCATTTCTTATTTAAAACAATTTTTTGTATACCAAACAATTTTGTTGCTGTGCACTGGAAATTATTTTTAATTTCCCATGCACAGCACCAAAATGATTCGGTATACAAAAAATTTTTCTAAATAAAAAATGTTTAACTTGCCCAACTGTACAACCTCTGAATTTTTTTTTTTTTTTTTTTTTTTTTTTTTTTTAACCAGCCATTGTATTGCTGTGCATGTGAAAGATTTCAAATTATTATTTTTTTCCTATATTAGCAGCAAAATGGTCAATTATACCAAAACAATTTCTAAAGGAAAAATTTTTATCTTGCCTATCTGTACAACTTTTGAAAGTATTTTTATATACCCAGTCATTTTGGCTTTGTGCATGGGAAATTTTTTTACAATCTTTAAATTTTTTCCAAGCATGGCAACAGAATGGTTAGGTATGAAATAAAATTTTCAGAGGTTGTGCAGTTAGTCAAGATGCACATTTTTTTATTTAGGAAATCTTTTTTTTGTACCCAACCATTTTATTGCAATGCATGGGAGAATTTTTAAAAAAATTCTGTGAAAAGCACCAATATGGAACACAAAAAATTGAAGTAAATAAAAGATGTGTATTTCGCTCAACTGTACAACCTCTGAATATTTCATGAAGATCGGTAAAAAAATAAGTAATCACAAACTTTTCCTGATTAGTTTTACCCTGTCTTTGAACAACATTAATATTTTATTAATGGTAAAGAAAATTTACATTATGTTGAATGCAGACACATACCTTCCATATTTTTCAAATCTTCTAAGTTCAGTTTTTTACATACTCTATATATAATACCTTAGCAACTTTTTGATTTTTACAAAAAAAAAAAGGGGGAAGTTTTTCTGTTATTGTTGTCATTTATTAAACTGAGAAATAACATGGTTATAGGCAAGGTAGAGGAACAAAGAATCATATCTTCGGTTTGAGACATAGTTGAGAAGACATGAGAATATAACATCAGAGTAAATGTAGCTTTTATAGATTTTCAGAAGTCTTTTGATTCAGTAATCATAAGTAATTTATGGAGGTGTTTGGAAAGAGATTACAGATTATCATTTAGAATATTGAGAGTAGTCAAGAGTTCTGTTCATGCACAATACATACTGGACACAAAAATCAAAGATAGTTTGAAAAAAAATTAAAATACAGAATTACAAAGCAATAAAAACATTCATTATTTAATTATTGTTTTAACTAAAATGAAATAAGTCTTCAAACATTAAATTACAGTCATTCAAGTAAGTGTTTATGGTATGACATTAAGTCCTATTTACATATTTAAATGTATTTTATGGCATCATGGTTATCAATTTTATTTAAATTTTTTATTATTTTTTTAATTTTATTTTTTTAAATATGGATCATATATATCATAAGAATATAAAATGAAAAGTAGCATCTTGAACTAGCAGTATCCCCCATATCTAATTTGAAAATAATTTAAAAATTTTCAGGATTTGCAATTACTTTAGCTCATATGTTTAAAGAACCAGCCACATTGAACTATCCCTTTGAGAAAGGCCCTTTAAGTCCCAGGTCAGTATATATATATATATATATATATATATATATATATATATATATATATATATATATATATATATATATATATATATATATATATATATATATATATATATATATATATATATATATATATATATATAATATATATATATATATATATATATATATATATATATATATATATATATATATATATATATATATATATATATATATATATACAGGGTGGAAAAAAAAAAAAGTTTTTTTTTTTTTAAATATATCAAAAACCAATGATTTATTTAAAAAAATAAAAATAAAAATAAAAATAAAACCATGTTTATTTTGGTTTGTTTTTTATTTTAACTTTAAATGTGGTATTTTAATAGTTTCTTTGTTTATATAGCTATTTACCTCATTTATATTAATATTTTCATAACTTTCTGCGATGAAATATGTATATTATGCATTCATAAAACATTTCAATTTTAATTGGTGAGCCATTTTTGCACCTTTTCTACAATATATATATATATATATATATATATATATATATATATATATATATATATATATATATATATATATATATATATATATATATATATATATATATATATATATATATATATATATATATATATATATATATATTATAATTTTTAATTTTTTTTAAAAAAAAAAAAACCAAAAAAATTAAAATAATAATAAAAAAATAATGATGATAAAAATAATAATAATAAATTATTAAACTATTAAAATAAATATATAATATATATATATATATATATATATATATAATATATATATATATATATATATATATATATATATATATATATATATATATATATATATATATATTATATATATATATATATATATATATATATATATATATATATTGCCTGAGTTATTAGTTCGAGAAAGTTCTTGATGCTCAAGGATGTTCTTCAAGGTATAAACCGTAATTGAGCACAAGAATTTTTGAATGCCAGATTGAAAGAGATTAAGTGGAGTGCAGGGGAACTGTTCAGCTCTGATATTGAAAACGGTTAGGGATATCATATTAATTTTTACGTAATTGTATGTCTACAACTAAACTATCCATTCTTCTATTCATTTCAAATTTGCCCCCTATTTTGCATCTAGAGTTGCTTCTCATTTTCAACTTTCTGATTCCATTCTTGCTGATCTGGATGGATTTCCTGGTGGGACCCCGCCACCTTGTGAAATTCAACTCTTTGAAAACTGAATTTCTTCACATCTCTCTCTCAAAAACCCCTCTTAACTTTCCTATCTCCTTCGATGGCTCTTCCATCTCATCTGTGAACAACATAAACATTCTTGGTAAAAAAAAAAAAATTATCTTGGAAATCTCATATCACAACGGTCGCTAAGGTGGCCTCTAAAAAGCTGGGTGTTCTGTTCAGATTGCAGAAATTTTTTTCTTCTGAACAGTTTCTCCAATTATTATATAAAGATCTTATCCATCCTTACATGGAGTACTGCTCTCACATTTGGGGTGATTTCTGCCAGAGCAGATCAAAGAGACATTTTCATTTGTTCACACACACGTAACATCTCCAAAAATGACTTGACATATGTAAGCACACACATGGAAAGCCCCATCAAGGTCATATTTTGCGTGTGCAGTTTCAGAAGTATATATATATATATATATATATATATATATATATATATATATATATATATATATATATATATATATATATATATATATATATATATATATATATATATATATATATATATATATATATATATATATATATATATCATAAAATTGTGGTTTAATAGATAATATATATCTTGAATGTTATAGTGTCTTTAGAAGTTTACCTTTTTTATTACTTACAGATTTCGTGGTGAACATGCATTAAGACGTTATCCATCAGGAGAGGAAAGATGTATTGCTTGCAAACTCTGTGAAGCTATTTGCCCTGCTCAGGTGATTTTCTTTGTCTTATATTTTAAATGTTAATTTCATTTTATTTAAAATTCTTCCCATAAAATTTGAGAATGGCTGATGTAGATTCTTTTAATCAGTTTTCAGGGTTTCATAAACATATGATTGGTAATAATTAATCGCAAAAGTTGCAGATAATAATAATAATATTATTATTATTATTATGCAAAATGGGCATTATATATAGATTATCATAAAAATAAGTGCATTGGGGTTAACGAGGATTATTAAAAAGAAAGATTAAATGGTTTTATCCCATTAAAATGGCCAGGTGTGGTCAAGAAAAACTTTTCCACTTTTTATTTCATAATTTAAAATTTTTAAATACTTTAATAACGTATTTACCCAAACTGCTTTTATTCAGATTTTTTAATTCTTTTAGACATTAATATAAATGAAAATTATATTTAGAGCTACTTAGATTTACAACCAAAGCATATTATTTAGGTATGGTCTCAACCCGTGATTGGAAAACCTTCCTTGTTGTATCTGGATACGAGTATTTTTTTTGTATACAAGTATTTTTTATGAACAAAGGTCGAACACACCCGTATATTTATACTATTATTCAATTTTTAATTCGCTTTATGTGTAACAGGCCATTACCATTGAAGCAGAGGAGAGAGAGGATGGTGCTAGAAGAACAACAAGATATGATATTGACATGACTAAATGTATTTATTGTGGATTTTGTCAAGAAGCTTGTCCCGTTGATGCCATTGTTGAAGTAAGACCAGTTTTACTTTCTCTTAAAATAACTTTACCTTTTCTTCTTGTAACTTTTTAAATGTTTTTAACAGAGTAATCTTACTTTCTCCAAACCTATGAATGCCTGTAAGTTACAGCATATTCAGAGACTGGGGTGTATTGGTAGGATAAATATATTTTCCCCATTTTACTCCGCTATCCTAAAGATGTGTTCTGTTTGAAGATATGGTTTCATAGTATGTATACTCAATTTGCTTTTGCCTTCTGAACCTTCCATTGTCCTTACTTCATGTTCTTAACATTTGATACTGTTAATATCTCCTAAAGGTCGTAAACGATAGTTGTTGTCGAATGTTTTATACCCTTTATAGGTACTTCAAAATGCAGGATTGTCATATATCGACATGGCTTCAACTTACAATGTACAGTCTTGTTAATTTTTACAGGATTTCTTCCAAACTTTTGACACAATAAATTATGAATCTGGTATAGATTTTCTGATAGAAAACTTGATTTAACATAGTACAGTTTTGCTTGCGAGATAGGGAACATTTTTCCGATATATCCAGTTTTATAGGAAAATGATGTATAGAATTGTCACTGGATTAGATTTAATAAAAGCATTTCATCAGTACTATTCCATGTGGTATCCTTGCAGTATATAGTTCCTCAGGATGAATTGAGTCTTATAATATTGCTTCTTTAATTTAAAACACTAATGAGATGGTCACGACTTCTATGCAATGTTCCATTTTTCAGCAGTCTGGTTAATCTCTAGTAGGTACAATCCCACTCCCAACAAGAGGTTCGTTAAATCTTTTACTTTTGTTCTGCGTTTAATGTTTATCTTGGGGTTTGAAGAGACGAGTTCTTTTAAATTTCTTGACCAAGCTGGTACTTTATTACTATTAATTTCTCTCTTTTACAGGGACCCAATTTTGAATTCTCCACCGAAACTCATGAAGAATTGCTCTACAATAAAGAGAAACTTCTTTCAAATGGTGACAAATGGGAACCGGAAATAGCTGTAAATATTCAGGATGATTACTTGTATAGATAAAAATTGGTTTTGCTTGTAAATATGTATGTAGAAAGGAATCATTAAAGGTTCAACTCTTTATTTATATAAATTAAGTTTATCATACATAATAATAAGGAAGAAATAAAAGTCTTCTCTATGAACTCTTTTTAAATGACTGATGTAAAACACTATGTAATTTGGACGCTTTTTGTGGTCCAAAACCAGGACAAAAGGAAATTTCTTCTTCAGTTGCTGCAACAATTTTTTCCAATGACCCAAACGTAGAAAGCAACGTCATTGCATCTGTTCTGTTAACAGATTTTATTGACGTCAGTGCTTCTATCATCTGTAAAATTAAAGAAAAAAAGATTCAATAATAATTTTTACTTACCTAATCTATAATACTTTTTTTTTTTATAATAAGTCGGCAATGTCGCTTGCGAATTATCATTCTGTTATTTGTATTCTCTTGTCATTTCTCCTGATCTACAGTAATTTTAATTTTATTCAATTTAACAATTTCTGGTTACTCAAAGTCTCTTGCTGTTTATTCTATGAAGCCACCTAAATTTTGTTTTACTAAAACAATGAGCAAACTTTTAGCTTAAAATACCAACGAGATGTGGAATGCTAAAAATATCGAAAAAAGAAAAATAAAAAAAGTTTTTAAAAAAAGTAAAATATATATAATCATTAAAAGCTTTTAAAAATTTTAAATGTAAAGGGGAAATTAAAAAAAAAAAATTTTTTTTAAGGGGGGGTAAATTCAGTGTGTTGAATGAGCAAATTCCTTAAGTCGATTAAAAAAAAAAAAAAAAAAAAAGTATAAAATCTACTTGTCCAATTCAAATAAATCTTTGATTTAAATAGGTGGTGGAAAGTTTATTTGGTTAATGTAAGAAAGATGCTTCTGGCAACATTTTGGTTATGTTAATTTTGTTTTGAATTAAAAATAGTTCTCGGACGTTGAGATTATTTGGAAGTTCAATTTTTGCTAATAGTTTTTTTTTTTTTGTCGTAAAAACTTTTATTAAATTGTTTCGAAGCAATTTTGTTAAGCTTCTATATATTTTGCTTCAATAATTCTTTAAACAGCTACATGGTTGAACTATTGTCAGGAGTGGATGTCTTAAAACAGAAGAAGATATATTGAAAAGGAATAGAGATGAGACTGGGAGGAGGGTTGTAAATCTATGAGATCTTTTCCAGAAAGGATCTAAAGAGTTGGAAAAGAATAAAACTATTACAAACAGAACTGAACAGGTTATAAAATATTTAACATTAAAAAAAAAATCTGAATTTGATATTAGGTATGCTAAATAACTAAAGTAAAATGAAATTATTAATTTCTCAAAATTTATGGTGAAGCAACAAATTTTGGACTATATTACTCTGATATTTCAAATTATTTTAAAAAATTATAATCAAATTTAGTTTTTAAAATTCTAGTCTACGAATTGGCGAAGTATAATTTATTAAAAATAATATGAAGGTCTCCACCTAGCAAGGGCAAGGAGCAGGAAAACCAATATCCAACCAAGGTTCTGCTTTTTTCTCACTATTAAAATTTAATTTAAACGAGTTCGACTTACAGAGTTCTAGCAGGCTTTACAAGCCGTTTAAAGTGTAAAATTGCTTTCAAAATCAAGGCCCAATTTTGAAAGAAAATCCACCTCTAGGTAAGACTTCCTTAAAAGACAGTAGAAGATGGAAATACCCATGATTGCCTCATTGAAAGGCTCATGAATCTGTTCTGGGAGCAAGATTAAGAAATTCTGTTCAAAACAATTGTAAATTATAATTTTTTAGATTTTTTAAAAATTAGTGTATACATATATGCAGTGGTGAGTTGGAGGCCAGTTGCCCAACCTGGTTAAAACTTTTTTCTGCAAAGCAATCCGGTTAACGACTCTTGCTGCTTATTTAAACATGAAAGTCAAATAGTTAACTTATGGCGAAGAAACGAACCTGTTCAAATATACTGACACTTCACCACTGCATATATGGCTTCTGAGGAAAATGTAAAAGAGTTTTAAATGTATTGACAGAGTGGCAAAATGAATGAAAATTTGTATTAATGACAATAGAGTGATAATGTGAATAATTAATGGAGGATATAATATCTAAATTTTACTTGGCATACTGAATTACTACAATTTTTTAGGGTTGGCTCCGGAGTTAGACTGGTTTGCTAGACGCTGTACTATATAAGGTTGTGGAAAAGAAAGAAAAATAAATAGAGTTTCGTGAATAATTAAAAAAAAATTCTCTCTTCACAAAGAATAGAATGCAAAGCAAAACTTCCAAGGACGAAATTTTAGGTTTGAAGATACTAAAATGGAGAGATAACTGAGAATGAACGGTAAAAAATAATTTCAACTTAAAATACAGTTATAAATGCAATCATTTAAAATACAATACAAAATAAATACAAATTATTATTTGATGTCCAATTTTCTGAACATCTGAAGTAATTTTTTTAAAATGTTATCTCCATAGAGTCTTATCTGTCTCTGTTAGCTTTCTTTCACCCCAATATCATCTTTCCTCTGGTATCAATGTCATTATTGAGTATAATGATGTTTTATTATGGGGCTTCGTAAGAGGAGATAAACTACCATTTCACGATTGAATATTTCTAAAGACTGATTTAAATATAAACTATTTTTAAATTAATAATACAAAAATTAAAATAAAAAATCTAAGTCTGCTAAACCTTACTTTCCTGTACTTTCAACTTCAGTAAATGTTTCTCACTTCCAATTCCAGTTCTACTCTTTGCAAACAATCCTCTAGCAAATTAAATTTTCTTTATAAACTAAGTCTTCTTGAAAATTAACTACTCCTTAGATATTAAACAATCTTACACCTTTTTCTTCTTCTCACTCTCTCCTCTTCTCCATTCATTTTTCTTTCAGTTCTTCCTCTTTTCTTTACTTCTATTTTTTTTACTCCTCCGAATGCAACTCCTCTGGAAACTACTTCACTTCCCATGAATCCGCCACCACTAAATCCTCATTTTCACATTCAAGTCTACTTCCATGTCCGCCTTCCGCATGATTCTTCCAATTTCCTTCTTTTCATCCTTCAAATCAGCCAACCTCTAAACTCAACTGCAATAGAGTTAATTCCTCTCCACTGATTCTTCACAAGAAGTGGGCTATCACAGACTCCACTCAGTCACCTCTAGGTTGACCGACGTAGGCCAACTATTCACTCAAAGTCGACTATGATGGATTCTGACTCCTCCCAATCACCTCTAGATTGACTGCTGCAGAGCCTACAAATGCCGATTATTTCACTCAAATTCGGCTACTACATATCCACTCAGTCACCTCTACATCGATTTCATTCAAATTGACTACCACAGACTTAACTCAGTCACCTCTAGCTTGACCGCCATAGAGCCTACCACTGCCGATTATTCACTCATATTCGGCTACCACATGCTCCACTTAGTCATCTCTAGATTGACCATCGTAGAGCCCTCCAACGCCGATTTAATCCTTTTTTTTCTTCTTTTCTCATCTCTTCTTCTTTTTCTTCTACATCCACTGTCGCAGAACCCATTTTGCTTTCCTTGAAAATCCACTACCACTGAGTTCCCTTCTCCTTTCCTTATAGTTGGTAGACATTCTTTTCTTCTCTTGGAGCTCCTATATTTCTTACTCTTTAACCCTTCGTATATATTTTACTTACTCTTGATTACTTGAAATTTCCTTGTTCAAGCAACTATGTTCTGCTACCATTCAAATGTTTAGATTAATCATGTTCTTTCATGGGTCTTCATAGGAGATAAACCACTACTTATTGATAGAGTATTTGCTAATATTAATTTATTAGCATTAATTTCAATTCTATTTATACGTTTAATAATTAAGTTTATTGTTATTTATATTTTTATAATTTTAGAAATTATAACAATAAACACTTTTTCTCCTATTAAAGAATTTATTTAAATACAAACCAAAATTTTCATTATTATAAATATTTATATATATATATATATATATATATATATATATATATATATATATATATATATATATATATATATATATATATATATATATATATATATATATATATATATATATATATATATATATATATATATATATATATATATATATATATACGAAATTGAGACCATGCCTACACAGAAATAATACGTGTTCTCAAAAACACAAACACACAGGTAGAAATATAGACGTGTAGGAAAAGTTTAACAGCAAATGTGTGTTAATAAAAATAATAATAATAATAATAATAAACCCTATTATATATGAGAATTACTAACTAAAGGTATAAATAGTGAAGTGTAAAGAATAAGATGAAATCTGAGGAATTGAAAGATGTATATGATGAAAGGGCACAAATATGATAATGCCTAAAAAGAAGGGGAAGGAGAGGCGGTACTTCAAGCACTGATCAAACCCATCCCACATTCACTCAAATACATGAATTTTTTTTTTTTTTTTTTTTTTTGAGAAAATTTATAACACAGTCAATGAATGTATAAGGTTAACAGCATGCAAAAAAAAAATTTTTATTTATTTATTTTTTTATTTATTTTTTTTTGGGGGGGGGCACCACTTCTCAGGAATTGATCCCTAGGTTCTCTTCTGAAGGTTAATTCCAGATTAAAACTTTAGTATTTTTAGGTCAAATTTAAGGCAAACCTCAGTAATATACATACATGGTGATATATAAAAATATATACCATATATTACTCTAAATGTTTAAACTAGTTAAAATGATTTGACACTCTAGCCTTCATAGCCTCTAATGTCATTTGATTATTAAGAACTTGTAAAGGTTATAACAACAAACCAACATTATACATACTTTAGAACTATGAAGAGACATCAACCCATTAATTTCAGTTTAATCACTAAACATGTTTTATTGTAACATAGTGTAAACAAAAGCCAATAGACATTCCTAAAATCCAATGATATTCTAATTCTTTATTCGTACCTGATCTTCATCCAACACAAAAACTTGTTCAATAGGTTGTCTACTCTCCGTATATTCATTGGTAAGCAGCTCTTCTTTTGTTTCCATCTTCTCTTTCACATCTTTATTTGGGCAAACGTTTTTTCCCTGTTCAAAAAATAAGATTTTTACAATAGAATAAATAAATTAAAAAGTGAATAAAAATAATGATTTTTTTTGAGTGCCTGTACAGCTGCTGTCCCTGCACACCAGGAAACGGCAATGCCTGGCTGGAAACCCAACACCAGGGACCACAACTAAACTAAACATAAGGAATCGACAACTGAAGAACGCTAAATGTCATGCTGAAGGTTTAGATACAGTAGAAATGCAAAGATATACGAACGAAACATTGAACCTGTTTCTGAATGTCATTAAGGTGGTACATTCGATAAAGAGATGGTGAACCGAAAGAACATGGGATTGGCAAAACAGACAGGTCAAGGAGACCTCCCTCAACATGCAGTGATCGAGTGTCAGGTGAGTGTGACCAAAGCGTATTTGGGCCAAGATAACCTCCTTGTGACGTCTGAGACAGCACCCAAAGAACCATCTACTAAAGGCTTCACCTTAAGAAGTTTAGATCCTCATAAGTCTTTCGCCCAACATTCCTGCAAACATTTGGAAAAACCCTTCTTGAGAATGGCATAGTAATTCATAGTGGGGACATGTCTTTGTCGAAGCTCCCCAGGAAGGTAAACCCAACTCGATTTCCTTGAAGTAGTGGCTATGAGAGCTGCTTTGTCCGCAAGCTCGTTGCCTGAGACACCAACATGTGATGGAACTCAGCAAAATTACAACATTTTCTTTTGATTATGGAGCCAGACAATTCAATAGCGAGGAATACAAAAATGGTTCTCTTTTGAAGTTTAATCCCAGATTAAAACTAATATTTTTACATCAAATTTAAGGTAACCAAAGGAATGAGATGGACACACTCGATCAGAGTGATTAAGGAACCTGAATACAGAGGAACAGAGAGCACATGAGCTGCTCCCTCCACAGGGATAGGGGCATCATCCCTGCCTTCACCTCCAGGCTTTCCTTTGGGGAAGAACAAAAGGCACCAGTGGCTAACTTCACACCTCCAGTCTGAATAGGGTTGAGAAAAGAGGTAGGACTTGAAGGTTTGTCTGTAGATGGCACAATCATAGTGCAGTTTAGCCTAAACCAGAATGATGTAAAGGTTATTCTGTTCGCACCCCAAGTCTTAGAGGTAAGGTGCAGTAAGAGATCTAAAGAACGGTGGCAACTAGACTTAAGATGAGTAATGTGAGGGAGGTTCATGATATGATGATGATGATGATAATAATAAAAATAAAAATAATAATAATAATAATAATAATAATAATAATAATAATAATATGAACAACAATCCCACCATTACCTTGAGCTTAATCATTGAAAAATGCAACAATTCATAAGAAACTTAAGTCATCTTTAAACTCTTTATTCGTACTTGACTTTCATCTAACACAAAAATCCGTTCAACACATTCACCATTCAGGAATATTCTCTTTTAATAATAAAAGGCTCTACTTTTACCTCAAGCTTCTAGTTAATATCTTTATTTCGGCAAAAGTTTTTTCCTATTGAACAGATAAGATTTTGAATATATATATATATATATATATATATATATATATATATATATATATATATATATATATATATATATATATATATATATATATATATATATATATATATATATATATATATATATATATATATCTTTATTTCATTTTTCAGGTACAAAGTTATTCATACAAAAAATCGTATACTTTTATATGTATTATACATTACTGAAATGGGCTTCTTGGGGGATGAATATTATAATAATAATAATAATTAATAAATAATAATAATAATAATAATAATAATAATAATAATAATAATAATAATAATACCTGAATTTCTTCCAGTCTTGTGTCCTGCTCCAAGCTTTGACCATTGTTACTAATATCTTCAGAAATTTCTACGACTTCATCTTTAATATCAACTTCCCTTTTAATATCCATATTCAAATCAAAATATATTATTGGCTAACAAAATCTACGAATAAAACAAAACCTTTTCTGTGTCGATAAAAAATTCAAGTTAAAATATTAGTAATAAAACTTAAATGATTTTATTTTAAATGATGAAAATGCGATATTACCTAACCCAGGATTTCCGAAACTCTGGCATGTTAAGGAGCCCCTGAGCAGAGTAAAAGATTTTTATGAAGCCCTAACTACAATAAATATTGTAATAATATACAATTATATTGTAATAATACAAAATAAACATGACAAAAACTAAAAAGTTTATTTTTTTATCACTAACTATTGTCTAATTTTAAGATTTTCAGTCTTGTGTGTGTTGTATCTAGAGAGAGAATGTCTTTTTACAAAGGTAACATGTTGGAGAGAGGATTAAAAATTGCAGCCTTACCAGCAAGTTCAGGGCAATCTTTATATAGATTAATCAAAATTTTGATACACAATTTTCTTTAACTTTGGTTTTCAATTCATAGTCAATTGAACATTCTATATACTGCTCCTTTTCTATCAAAGACAGGACTTGTATGTTTGATGGATTTGAATAGAAAGGAAGTTTTTAATATCAGTGACAAAATACTGACCAACTAAATCAATCAGTGTAAATAGATGCTGAGAGATAGAGGCTTTCATATCTAAATGTAGAGAAAGATGGCTAACAGATTTTCTCAAATACATTCAAAGCATTCATACTTTTCCTCAAGAATGCAATCTTTTCACAGCTTAAGTTTGCATAAGAGTGCACTGATTCTACTCTGAGCTTTGAAATATGCAACTTTATTACCCTGCAAAGACACATTAAATGTGTAAATATATCTTAAAGGTATGCGAGCCTTTGTATCCAAATTTGATCTTTCATTTTAGGAGGTAAATTGTGTTGCAGATTTGACAAAAATGGGAGAACTTCTTCAAGAAACTCACAAAACCTCTCAAAAACTTTCCCTTTTGAAAGCCAATGAACTTCAGTGTGTAATATAATGCTTTGGGGTGGTTTACACATCTTCACATAAACTAAAAATCTTGGAGTGGTCTCAATAAAGTTTACAATTTTTGTCACATCATAACTTCCCTTAAATAAGGCATCGTTCTCTTTATTGTAAGACCATGTCAATGTAAAAAGTGAATATAAACAATTTCTATGTGTTTATTTTTTATTTTTTTATACGAGCCATAACACTTGAATATTTGCCCATCATAGGTGCAGCCCACACAGTGCATACACTTGAAAAATGCTGCCATAACAATTCATGCTCTTAAAAAAAAAAAAAAAAAAAAAACAGTACTTGAAGCATTTCTTCACCCCTTGTGTGAGTTTTCAAAGGCTTACACATTAACAAGTTTCCCTCTATACTGAAGTCATATGTATGTCAGATAAATACAAGAAATATGGCTAAAAATACAATGTCCATGAATTCATCCATTTGATGTGCAAAAGTCTGACTTCATTTTACTCTTCTAATAAGTTCTTCTATTGGCAAAATTCAGACATATCACTTTTGAGTTTAGAAACTGTATTATTAGAAAGTGGTACACATCTCATGTTGTGAACATCTTTTTCACCATTCATACACTCTACTAAATCTTTTGCACTGGGTTTGATTAAATTTTCAGCAATTTATAAGGGGAAATTGCAATCATCACTGACAAACGATTTTAAGATTTTTTTCTTCTTTTAGTTTCATAATATATTTTTTCCCTTCAATATTCAATGCCTTTATTTTTAACCTGCGAGTTCCTTATTTCAAAATACTATTTGAGTTTTTCTTGGAAGAGACTATTACTAGTAAGAATGGTTTCACATTCAAAAAGTTCACTTGGTTCCTCCTTTAAACAAAACTCAAATATCTGTCAATATATTTTCGCATTTTAGAAAATTTAGCAGTTTTAAAAATATTCACTTTCAATGAAGAAGTTGATGGCTTTTCAACAGATTGTACACTACTTTCACTTGCTTCATGTTTCTTTGTTTTTAACTGCTTTTTCATGCTTCATGTTTCTTTATTTTTAACCATTTTTCCATTTTAAAAGGTTTAATGTATAATAAACTCTTGACATACTGTCATTAACTGACTACTGACATACACCAGTACAAAATGTACACTACCTGTGACTGATGTATTTCAACATGTTACCAGCTAAGTGTACAAAAATTTTCTCTGATACCCTTGAAGAGTCTGAAGTAATTACCAATTTAATTAAAATTTTTTTTCCAATAAAATACTGTCATTTTTAAGAAATTAATACAAATAATTTCCTGATTAAATATTCAAATACCTGTGGAACATCTATATGTCACTCATGGATCACTAGGGCTTTGAGGAGTCCACTTTATAGTTTAAATATTGTAAAATTCATAAAGGTGGGATAAACTACCCTGTGTACCAAACCAAGGTCATTCATATATTAAATTTTGTGATGGGACAATTATCCTCATAATAAGCATCAGTAAATTGGCATATTTTTCTCAGCCATCTTCATTATCAAGTTTCAGTTGACCATTTTACCAATTAATTTACAAATATCTCTGTTCCACCATCTTCTATTGAGAGTGAAAGGGTGTTTAGTAGTGGTGGGTAAATATAATCTCAAAGATGAAATTGAATTACCAAAGAAACTGGAGAACAGATTGTTTCTGTATCACAGTTTAAATTAAGAATTCTAAATTTAAAATACTAGAATTTTGCAAGCTTGTCCATGTTCTCTTAACTTATTAAAGTTTTTAAAAACAATGTTCAGAAAATATTATAAAACTATATATATATATATATATATATATATATATATATATATAAATATATATATATATATATATATATATATATATATATATATATAATATATATAATATTAAATTTATTTAAAAATAAAAAAAAATGACACAATTTAATTCTTATTATTTAAAAAATTTAAATTTATTAAAATAATGGAAATTTTAAATATATATATATATATATATATATTATATATATATATATATAATATATATATATATATATATATATATATATATATATTTTTTTTATTATATATATATATATATATATACTCTTTCAATCTCATTGTCATCATAATATACACTATAAACATCATTATTATTGTCAAAAAAAATTTTAATCGTCCCATCACTAATATTTTCACTAACTTCTATCATGTCATTTTCATATGAGGCAAAACATCCTAAAAATTGGCTACTCAGTTACTAATATATTACTTACTCAAATTTAGTCAAAACCCCCTTTTTTTTTTCTTCTTTGACCTCCGTTTAATATCAATCTGAAATGAAAAATTTACTCCTCCTCAAAATATATTTAAATGAAAGAATATTATAAATGTAATGCAAATTCTGTTATAGAAATTTTGTTAATAAATAGGTTAATTTTTTCTTTTCATCTCAGCCTAACTACGTAAATGAAATGTTCGCAATATGTATTTTTTCAGTTTATCAGCGAATGGCAAAAGTTTTTGTAAGGAAAAAAAAATGTAAAATTTAAAATGATTCAAATTTTTATTTCTTTCCAACATGGCATAATATTTTATCTGCCATATTCATTTGTCCTATTCAGAGACTTACTGTCCTTTCACTGTCTTCTTTTACAATGTGCTAAATTGGATTCAAGACTATATAATGTATATATTAAAAGAATATTATAAATGTAATGCAAATTCTGTTATAGAAATTTTGTTAATAAATAGGTTAATTTTTTCTTTTCAACTCAGCCTAACTACATAAACAAAAAGTTCGCAATATGTATTTTTTCAGTATTTAGCAATATCTGACACACTAAAAAATTTTGTTAATAAATAGGTTAATTTTTTCTTTTCAACTCAGCCTAACTACATAAACAAAAAGTTCGCAATATGTATTTTTTCAGTTTTAGCAGTGACACACTTAAATGTAAATATGAAATAAGTGGAATAATATGCAAGTTTTGTTTTCATTTAATGCTATATATATATATATATATAATCACCAGCACTCATGGGTATGAACCGACCGGGGCCCCGGCCCCGCCCATTTTTATAATATATGAAAATAATAAGCATAATTTTAAAAAAATTAAAAATATTATTACATACAATAAAAATATAAATACATACAATATTTGTCTATGGCTCTACCCCCAACTATGCTGGATATATATATATTATATAGGCTTATATATAAGAATATAGTTAAATATTTTTATATCGATATTTTGAAATTTTTTTTAATCATATCTCATTCAACGTTCTTGTAAAGGTTAAATGGCCTTTATAATGGCAAACTTCGGTTTTTTAGGTTATATAAGTGAATAAGTAAGCTAGAAAACTAAAATAATAATTCTAAAAAGGTAATTGAATAATATTTGAATAGGCATATCAAATTTTCAATTTTTACTTTTAAATATATATATATTTATATATATATATATATATATATATATATATATATATATATATATATATATATATATATATATATATATATATATATATATATATATATAATATATTTATATTATATTATATTTATTAAAATATTTAAAAATTAAAATAAAAAAAAAAAAAAGAAAAATATATTAAAAAAAAAAAAAATAAAAAAAAAAAAAAAAAAAAAAAAAAAAAAAAAAAAAAAAAAAAAAAAAAAAAAAAAAAATTTTTAATAATTCAAATCTTTTTAATTTTTTTCATGTGTTTTTTAATATTTTTTTTCTCTTACAAAATCCTTAGCCATTCGCTGATAAACTAAAAAAAAAAAAAAAATCATATTACAATCATTTTCCTCTACGTAGTTTGAGTAGAAAAAAAATGGGAATTCCATTCTTAATAATTACCAAAATTTCAATCATAAAAATCATACTCAGTTCCATCAAACCTATTGAAATATTTAATAACCACTGATCAGTGAGTGGTGGTGAAATTAACTTTTATTTAAATTTTGTGATTTTTATGAATTTCATATTCTTTTTATATTTTCAATTCAAGAGATTTCAAATCAGATAATATATTATATATATATATATATATATATATATATATATAATATATATATATATATATATATATATATATATATATATATATATATATATATATATATGCCTTTACAATTTAGCACTTTTCAAATAAATTGGCTATAGGGCCTTGAAATGCAAGTTAATTTTCCTGGTTTGAATACTGGAATTAGTAATGACACTGCAATCATCATAGAATAAATTATTCATTATGTCATTCATAAATAAATAATAATTATAATTCAGTTTCATAATTCATAAATAAATAATAATTATAATTCTGTTTCTCAAATTTAAGTGTTTTAAAACCATAATAAACGTTAATACGTTATGCACTATCGTAATATGGCTGACAAGAAACAGGTAATTGTGCCATTTAAAGATTTGGCTACTATTAGTACCATAGTATATAGATATTTTTTAAATATATAGGACCATAGTATATAGATTGATGTACTAACATTGGTATTCAGCTTTGGAGAAAATAGTGACATTTTGAATAAAAAATAAAATGACAAAGGGGGAAAATGTAATAAAATCCATTAAAATCCATAAAACGTTTGAGAAACAAAAATTCAGCAAATATTTATAATATACAAGAGTTGCCAGATCGCTGAAATTACTATAAACATTGTGTATTCTATAAAATACGTGAAATGTGAAATACCATCTTGCATCATTTTGAAAATTTTGGCAAACATTTTCAATTAGAATTTGTTACCTTTTCATAAGTTTCTTGACAAAAATTTATAAATAAAAAAAAAAATCCTAAAAAAATATTGCTGCATTTCAGGGGTAAAGGACTTAAGGGTAGGGTAGTAGGGGTGGCAGATTTTCGGAGCTTAACTTTTTTGAATAATAGTTGTTCTCCTGAAATTTTAGATTTAAAAATGTATCAGAGCCTAAACATTACCATATATGTGTGTATATATAGTGTGTTCCACAAAATAAAGTATGACGTCACGCTTAAGCCAGCGGTTGAGAAAATATTTAGCAGAATCTTTGATTTTCGTGGGACACTTCGCTGTAACAATTAACAGGTGCTCTATATAAACAAGCCTAAATATATACTAAAATCTAATTTAATTAGTTATTTAACTAATTTAATCGATTACTTAATTTAATTAATATCATATATGCCATTTATAGGAATATAAGATGACGTAGGAGTTAAAAGGTGATTTTAAAAGACTTTGGAGGCAGTCATGATTAAAAAATATTGTTACTAACGAAATTCTGAATAATTGAAAATAATTAATTTGCTTCATTTATAATAAATTAATGATTCGAAAATGCTAAAATAATTATTCGTAATTATTTTCAAACATATCTATTTAAATAAGAATATTTACAAAAGGTTTTATTCTAAAAGATTGTGTCAGCCTAACTCCTCAATGCTTGTTTGCATCATGTGTTCGTTCAAGATTGCGGCAGTGAAGACTGAAGATAAAAATATCTATCTTCAATTTTCGCTGCCATGAGCAGAAAATTACTGCAGCAAAACTCGTGGGACACTTCGCTTTAGCAATCTTTAAAATTCTTAAAGAATCTTGACCGTGGAACATCCCCATATTGGAAAATTTGGCCTATTTTAGCAACATTTGTGTGTTTCACGAAAATCTGGGAGTGACATCCTGCTAAAGCATGGTTTTCAAAAACTGCAGCCAAAATCTTTAGAGTTTAGGATCCTGATTTTGTGGACCACTTCCCTTCAAACAAATAACAAATATCAAAATCTAATCTAATTAATCAGTTAGATTTTTAATTATATATATATATTATATATATATATATATATATATATATATATATATATATATATATATATATATATATATATATATATATATATATATATATATTATACAAATTGTTATTTTATATTATTATCAGTTATTCGGAATTTCATTGGCTTCAAACTTTCTATGCTTTTAATCATGGTTGCTGCCAAAGTTTTTTAAAATCTTTGTTTGCTTCATACGTTTTTTTATTTTCTCAACTACAACCTTTCTGAGATTGATTAAATTAAGTTAATTAACTACGATTTGAAGTATTGAAAGTTTATGACCAAAAATATTTCAAATAACTGATAATAAATAATTCAAAATAATTTCTTTCATTTAAAACAACCAATGATCAGGAAATGCCTTAAAAATTATTCATAATAATTCGCATACAAATCTATTTTAGTAAGAATATCACCAAAAGATACTTATTCAAAAAGAAGCAACTGACCTTATTATGCATATTTTAGCAACAATAACTGTGTTTCACAAAATCAGGGATGTACATCCTGCTACAAAGAGGATTTCAGAAAAGTCTTGGGTGAGAAAATAAGATAACGTATCCAGTAAGCAAAGATTTTTTAAAAAATTTGAAAGCAACTATGATTACATACATTGCAACCAAGGAAAATACGGAAAATTCACAATAATTTAACTTGCTTCATTTTAAAATATATTAATGATCCAAAAATACTAAGTATAATCATTCGTAATACTTCATATGCAAATTTATTTGAGTAAGAATATTTACTAATGGTATTTATTCTAAAAGAAGGTCTTGAAATACCCCATCTATGTTTGTTTACATCACGTGATCATTCAAGATTGCAGGAGGCGAAAATTTTGGATTGAAATTTCTATCTTCAATTTTCGCCTGAAGCAAGATTCATGAGACCTGATTTGTGGAACACTTCACTTGAAGAATCTTTAAGATCTTTAAAGAATCTTTACAGTGGAACACACGCAAAATTCATCACTATTAACAGGTGAAGGTCATATATATATATATATATATATATATATATATATATATATATATATATATATATATATATATATATATATATATATATATATATATATATATATATATATATATATATATATATATATATATATATATATATATATATATATATATATATATATATATATATATATATATATATATATATATATATATATATATCTATTATATACCGTGGGCAAAGGCCAGAGACCTACCGATTTCCATCAAGAGTTGGGAAATACTGAAATGTAGTCGTTAATGGCCGACATGTCCCGATACACAGCGTTTGAAAATGTGCAAGTCAAAGGAAGTTGGGAAAACAGATAAGGGAGTGTATTCCAGACTTTTCCAGTAGAGTACATGTAGGATTGATCATAGCTGTTGAGTTTAGAGTGGGAGAGTTGCAGAGAGAAAGGATGAGACTGTATAGAAATGCGTTTCGCACGAGCCCTTCTCAATGGAGAAAGTATGCCACGAGAGAGTTCAGAAGTGCAGTATTCGTTATAATAGCGATAGAATAGAGTGACGCAACAATTCGACGGGCAGAAAGAGATTGGAGAGAGTTAGTAACAGCAAAAGTGTTTATAAGACGAAAAACCCTAGACTCCACATTTTCGAGAAGAACTGTATGTGAAGAATCACTCCAGATGTGTGAGGCGTACTCCATGCAGGGCGAACAACACCCCTATAAAGAGCAAGAAACTAAGGTGGCGTAAAAAAATTCGCGAAGGCAACTCAGACAACACCTAACCCCTTAGAAGCTTGTTTAGAAAGAGAAGTAATGTGACCCTTCCAAGAAAGATCATGAAGGTTTGAGTCATGTGTTTTTGAAAAAGATGTCATTGTTTTGTGGAAGGTTGTGTCGAATAGAAAGATGGAGGAATTAAGTTTTTGAGGCATTGCAAATAACCTTGCTTTCTACATCCCAACTTGAAATACGAGAAAGTTCAGAGATCAGTTGTTCCAAGGTTCCAAGGCACCATTACTGGGTCAACTTCTGCTGGGAAGGGTGTCTTTCAAATTGAAAAGAGTGGTGAAGGCTGGAGTCATCAGCATATGAGTGGAAAAGTAATGAAGTTATTTAATGAACAGTAAAAAAGAAGTTAGGGATAGGACAGATCGCTAACGAACACCACTATTTATAGTTTTAAAGGAAGAACGGTGGCAGTCTATAACAGCTTCTGTAGAACGAAAAGAAATGAAATCAGAGAGAATGTCACAGAGAGAAGGATAGATTCCGAAAGAGGGAAGTTTGGAAATCAAAACTTTGTGCCAGACTCTGTCGAAAACTTTCGATATATCTAGCGCCACAGCAAAAGATTCGCCGAAACACCGAAGAGCGGAGAACAAAGAGTCAGAAAGAAGTTAAATAAGATCACCAGTAGAGCTTTCTTTACGAAAGCCATACTGACGATCAGAGATAAGATTAGAAGAACTGAGATATTTCCAAATCTTCCTGTTAAGGATAGATTCGAAAACTTTAGAAAGAACGGAGGTTAAAGAAATAGGACGATAGTTAGAGGGTTGAGAGGGGTCCCCCTTCTTCGGCACAGGTTGAATGAGCGCACGTTTCCAGCAAGAAGGGAAGGCCGAAGTAGAAAGGCAAGGACGAAATAGTTTACCAAGAAAGTATATATAAATATATATATAATATATATATATATATATATATATATATATATATATATATATATATATATATATATATATATATATATATATATATATATATATATATATATATATATATATATATATATATATATATATATATATATATATTATATATATTATATATATTATATATATATATATATATATATATATATATATATATATATATATATATATATATATATATATATATATATATATATATATATATATATATATATATATATATATATATATATATATATATATATATATGCCCTTACGTGTTTTACAGGTTTAAAAAAATTTTAGAATCTGAAAAGTTGGTACTAATAAATTATATGTTTTTAACAAGAGGAGGGAACCTCTTTTTCGACACAGGTTTGAATGAGGGCAATGTTTCCAGTAATTAATAGAAGGATAAAGTAGAAAGACAGAAACGAAATAGTTTACCAAGGAAGGGTTGCAAGCTCAGAAGCACAAATTTTGAGAGGGAGGAGGAGAAGAATGTGCTCAATTTTGGAGTTTAAATAGTCGAAGAATTTTTTTTTTGGTCTGTAGAATTAATAAATATAAATAGACAAAACAAATATATTAGAATAATTGCAAGAGGATTACCATCAGGACCATACGCTTTCTTAGTGTTAACTCCGAGTGAGCAGAAATGACATCTTTAGAAGAAATTACAATAAATAAGTTGGAGAGGATTGAAGGAGGAGGAATAGCTCCAGAATCGTCTAAGGTAGAATTAGAGGCAAAAGTTTGAGCAAAGAGTTTAGCTTTTGTAGAAGATACAACGGTAGTTGTGCCATCAGAAGACACTGAAGGAGGGAAAGAGGAAGAAGCGAAGAAGTATATATATATATATATATATATATATATATATATATATATATATATATATATATATATATATATATATATATATATATATATATATATATATATATATATATATATATATATATATATATATATATATATATATATATATATATTATATATATATATATATATATATATATATATATATATATATATATATATATATATATATATTATATATATATATACTGGCACTATGTCCCTTACGGTTTACTTTTGCATTTGCGTGCAATCCTGCATTCTCAGGGACCTTCCTGACACATTTTTTTTGTCGGTTAAAATTCGCACCCGGACCCCAGGGGATCGAGCAAGTTCAAGCATGGACAACCGCAAAGAAAATTCAGGAAAGAGAGGTGAACGCAGCGATTTTGTAAACTCAGGCAACTTCCTGATACCATTTTTGGGGGGTTCACGGGGCGGGGCCCCTTCCCCAGACTTGAGGCCAATTTCAATGGGTTGAACCCCCCAAAATGGTGTCAGGAAAGAGCGTGATGTCAATTTGAGCGGAGTGATTTGCATTGCAAATCAAAATCCCGTTTTGGCTTATGTTGCCAGATTTTTGAAAAGTAGCTAAATCTGGCACCCGTCAAAAGCGCTATCCTTACTAATATATTCTCCCTGTAATAGTTTTCATCCTGTCTATGGGACCAACATCATTCTCCATTTGTCCTCAAAAACCTCTCTCCTAGAGGGGTCTGCTAGATCACGTTTTTCATCTAGTTTGTTGTAGTGTCAGTCATTGAGCTTTACAAAAACTCCCAGATTGGGTTTTCACTAGGGATGGAGTGAAGTCTTTATCGGTATCGGTATCGCCACAAACACTTTCTCCATCTAACCTTTAAACACTCACTAATAGTCTACCACTTTCTCATTCTAACCTTTAAACACTCAGTAATAGAGTTCTCCAAGAATATCATTCTTCTCAGAGCAATGTTTTCACATATTGGTATTAGAGTATATGCAAGCAGTAATATATATATATATATATATATATATATATATATATATATATATATATATATATATATATATATATATATATATATATATATATATATATATATATATATATATATATATATATATATATATATATATATATATATATATATATATATATATATATATATATATATATATATATATAAGTGATGCATCGGATGTCAAATTTTTAATATATGCGGATGCGGATGTGAATGCAGATGTCTATTTTTTCACATCCGCGGGTGAGGATGCGGAATTTTAATGTTTCACGGATGTTTACGTTCCTATATATAAAGGCTAAAGGTTCATATATATATATATATATATATATATATATATATATATATATATATATATATATATATATATATATATATATATATATATATATATATATATATATATATATATATATATATATATATATATATATATATATATATATATATATCACCACCGCTCACTGTGGAAGGGGTGTTAGATCAATAAGAGAATAATTAAAACCATACAAGTTCCTCCTAACGCAAATTTCGGAGGTGAGTTTTAAAGTAATTAAGATTAAATTCGGTAGAAAATTCAGAAGAATGGAGAGAATTCCACAAAACAGAGGTGGCTGGAAAGAAGGAGGCATTACAGCGGATACACCTGGTGAGGCCAGTGTTCACACAAAATTTACGTGTAAACAGTAGACCCCTTGAGCTACGAAGCCGTCGTAAAGACTGGGGTATATGAGTGGACAGTTTTCTAGAACATTTGCCACTGTATTACCTACAGAAAAGAGACAAGGCACCAACGTCACGCCGCAGAGATAAAGGGTTAAGTGAATAAGAAAGAGCGGAATAATATATAAGTCTATTAGCCTCTGACTCAATCCTATCCAAAAGACGGGTGAAACCTGAGCCACCCCAGATATAAGAGCAGTACTCCATGCAAGGGTGAATGAGGCTCTTGTATAATTGGAATAACTGCGAAGAATTAAAAATTCAGTATAAATTCAACTCCCAGCTTCTTTGAAGCAGCCCTAGCAACCATTGTGATGTGAGGTTTCCAAGACATTTTTTTGTTTATATGATGGCTAAGGATGGTTATACTGTCAACAGGAGAGACGGGAGAACCACTGAAAGAAATAGGAAAGTTAGGAGGTGTCTTTGAGAGGGAGATTTCTAGAAGTTGAGTTTTTAAAAAGTTGAATTTCACAAGGTTGAGACGATCCCACTGGGAAATTCTATTGAGATCAGCAAGAATTTAATCGGAAAGATGAAGAGGAGAAGCAACTCTAGATGCAAAAGAGGAAGCAGATTTGAAATGAGTAGAAGAATGGATAGGATTAGATGAACAGCTGAGAAGATCATTAATTAATGGAAAGTAGGAATAGGGTAAGAAACAAGACAGAACACTGAAGAACACTTCTACTGACAGGAAATGAAGAAGCCACCCAGTCGAAATGGAACGATTAGAAAGAAAGCTAGATATAAGTAAGAAAAGAGAAGGAGGAAACCCCAAGGAGAGCAGCTTGGAAAGCAGTGACGAATGCCACAACAGGTGAAATGTCTTGGATATGTCAAGCGCCAGCTCACAAGTCTCCCCATGGTCCCTAAGGGCAGAAGACCATAAATCTGCGAGATAGGAAAGAATATCACCAGTAAACCTCGAACATCGAAAGTCGTTACTGATGATCAGATTGAAGGGAATGGGATTCCAGATGATCTAAGAAATGAGAGTTGAGAAAGGTTTCAAAGATCTTAGACAGAATACAAGTGAGATCTATAGGACGATTGTTAGAAGGATCAGAGCGGCTACCCTTCTTCGGAATAGGTTAGACTAATGCGCGTTTCCAGCACTGAGGGACAGAACTGGTATTGAGGCATAGATATAAAAGTTGAACGACGGACGGAGCCAGCTCTGAAGCACACTTCCTTAAAACCCGGGGTGAAATGCCATTCTTACCTTCCTAACGTTCATAGATTTCAGAAGCCCATTCACATGATCAAATGTAATCATAGGTAAAGGCATTGGACATCTGAGAACAGAAGAAGTAAAAGGAGGATTGCCAGAGACATTCAGAGTTGAATTAGAGGAGAACAGGAGGCCGAAGAGGGATTAGCCTTTTCAAATGGAACGTTAGTAACTAACAGACCATCAGAGCGATTAAGAGGACGAAAAGATTATATATATATATATATATATATATATATATATATATATATATATATATATATATATATATATATATATATATATATATATATATATATATACACACAATGCACCATATCCCGCATGATGCAGGGTGGTGTCGATTGCAGAAATTTAGCATTCCTGCAATCATACGTGGGGAAAAAATTTGCTTGAAAAGGGTTCCCAGTCCCTAGAACCATGCAAAGAGCTAATAATCTTCATCTGACTCGACTACGACGAAATAATAATTCATTATTGACCAGAGGTTACTTAATTCTTTTTTTTTTTTCTTTTAATATTTAATTTTCCATTAATTGTCGAAAGTACTTTGAATCGAAAGATGGGTTGCTTCACAAAAAAGTTTTTTTTATTGAATTTCTTATAATTTACTATTTTAAAAAAAAACTGAAATATTGTAACGAAATATTAATTTTTTCCTTTTACCTTTGGTCTTTATCATTCTTCAAGCATAGTTCCACAAACAAACTCTGCAACTTCAGGGAGAAGATCTTGAAGCTTCAGATCCAATAGAGCCTTCTCTTCTCCTCTTTTCTTCTGCCTTCCTTGTGATCCTAATTTTTCTTCCTCCCATCTACTTCCAAGCACATTCACTCTCGACGGCAGCCGAATATATATATATATATATATATATATATATATATATATATATATATATATATATATATATATATATATATATATATATATATATATATATTATATATATATATATATATATATATAGTCAGACTTCGGTTTGAACCAGTTAAATATTTCAAAACCTACTTAACGTACGTAAAAAAGGAATATATTTTTGAAATCCTTGTTGAATTTTAGATAGGAAAATTGGAAAATATTTTAAAATAAATTAAAAAAACAAAAAAAACACATCTTTTGTGTAACTGGTGAATTAAAGAACCTAATTCGACTTTATGTAACCTGAACTACCGGAGATGGCCGCTGTATACAAGCCTAACTGATGTATTACACCCTATATATATATATATATATATATATATATATATATATATATATATATATATATATATATATATATATATATATATATATATATATATATATATATATATATATTTCACATATTTTAAAATTTTCTTAGTCATTAGCGAAATTTAAGTTATTCCAATTTCGATAAATTTATTTGAAATAAAGAGACCATGCCAGACGCACGATTCTTTCAACCCCAATAAAAAAGTAAAATTTACTTACGTAATGTAACTATCGTAAAATTTCACAAGGATTCTAAAAATATAATCCTTTTTTACGTACGTTCTGTAGTTTTTTAAATATTTAACTGGTTCAAACCGAAGTCTGGCCATATATATATATATATATATATATATATATATATATATATATATATATATATATATATATATATATATATATATATATATATATATATATATATATATAATATATATATATATATATATATATATTATATATATATATATATATAATATATATATATATATATATATATATATATATTCTGGTGGCAAAGGCCAAAGGGCTACTAATTTTTACCAGGGTTGGGGAAATATCGGAATGTTAGTCAAGTCAAAGCCAGACATAATCCGATATACGATGTTTTAAGTTATGTAAGGCAAAGGAAGTAGGAAAAATAGAAAAAGGGCGTGTGAACCAGATTTACCAGTAGAGTACAGGTAAGATTGAGCATAGCGGTTAAGTCTAGGGTAAGATAAATGGACAGAAGAAGAAGAAGAAGAAGAAGAAGCTGTGTAGAAAGTCGTGTCACCCAAGCCCTTTTCAGTGGAGCATTTATGCTAAGAGAGAGTTCAAAAGAGCAGTGTTCATTGTAATAAAGATAGTATAGAGAGTGACGCAACAATTCGACTGGCAGAAAGAGACTGGAGAGAATTAGTTAGAGCGGAAGAGTTTTTAAGACGAAAAGCCCTAGACTCCATCTTTTCGAGAAGAGTTTTGTGTGTGGAACCATCCCAGATGTGTGAGACCTACTAATACAGGGGTAAACATACAACTGGGGTGGTATGAAGAAAATCTGAAGGCGACTCAGAACACCTAACCTGTTAGAAGCTTCTTTAGAAAGAGAAGTAATTTGATCCTTCCAAGAAAGATCACGGGAAAAGAAACACCGAGAATATTGAGGACAGATGAAGGTTTGAGTTGCATTTTCGAAGAAGATTTCATAGTTGTGTGGAAGATTGTGTTGAGTAGAAAGATGGAGGAATTGAGTTTTTGAAGCATTGAAAACGACCACGTTTTCTCTGCTCCCCCAATTTCAAATACGGGAAAGATTAGAAGCAAGGCTTACAATATAATATTATTATAATAAAAAAAAAAAAAAAATATTATATATATATTATATATATATATATATATATATATATATATATATATATATATATATATATATATTTATTTATTGGTCGACTGCAGTTTGAACCACTTAAATATTTAAAAACTACTAAACGTACGTGAAAAGGATAACGTTTTTGAATCCTTGTCGAATTCAGGTAGAAATTATAAATTTGAAAATAAATTTTAAAAAAATGATTGTGTACGATAAGCGATGATCTAACAAACCTAATTCGACTTTATTTAACCTGAACGACCGAAGATTGCCGTTGTATACAAGCCTAACTGATGTATTACATCATATATATATATATATATATATATATATATATATATATATATATATATATATATATATATATATATATATATATATATATAATATATATAATATATATATATATATATATATATATATATATAT
>SEYY01000810.1:0-22627 GCA_009176605.1 Armadillidium nasatum
TGTTGCCATTGACCATTTTTCTAAATTCATCAATGAAGTCCTTCTGATCAATAAAACCAGTGGCCGCAAATGCATTCAAACACATGATCTTACCATTCACAACCTTTAATCCTGATCGTCTCTTAAGTAATCGTGGGTTAGAATTCATGGGTGAACCATTTGAAGAAGTATTACATGAATTTGGTATTGAACATGTGGTAATATCAAATCACATACCACAATGTAGCGGAGTCACAGAACGTGTTAATCAGACACTGCTGCAAATATTAAGAACTTTGGCTCAAGATAGCCCATCGTCATTGGATAATCGATTGCCTCAAGCAGTAATTTTATACAAAATCACTTGGCATTCGGCCATTGATGCAACTCCATCAGATACCTTACTGAAAAACGCACATCCTTCAGTAGAAACCCATGTGTAAAACAATTCTGGCGAGATCCATCTAAACACTTTTCTCCATACCCTGAAGGGGACAAAGTTGCATACTAAGTTCATATTCCAGGTAATCTCGTCATAAACAAATTAAAATCGCGTTATATGGGACCATTTATTATTCGTCAGGCTCATGACAATAACTTTACTTATATAATCTTAAGGGTAAATAAACCGCATTCAGATATTCGTGCTCATTTTTACGTCCGTGGATAGAAATTACTCGTTACTTACGAGATAATCCTCACTTCAAGCAATTACTTTCCTCAGAATTGGTGGATGATGATCATCAGATTGAAGTAAGAATGGATGAGGGAACAGAGATCATGGACACTGATGATAATTATGTTTCCGAGCCGGATATATTCAATTCATCAGATACTGAAAGCAAAGAAAACGATTTTTTAGATTTCGAGGTTAATTCAACGTTATCTTTAGATGAATATACAGGTTTTGCTACAGAATATTCTAATATACTATTCTCACTTCAACTGTTAGTAGTTTAGGTACAATTCACACACCACCTTTTAAGAACATGAACATAACATCCACAAGTGTTATGTTCATGTAGACACAACACTTGTGGTTTCCAGTTGTCATTCTGTTGAAACATGCGGGTCAAAATCTGGTGAGGGATGAAAGTGATGTGGAAGTTGGTGTGAATGTTCTGGATGAAAGGGAGTCTGAATCGTGGTTGAGTTCTGCTAATAGTCGTCGAATGTGAGCTGATTATGCAATTCTTTGGGTTCTTTGTCAGGTACTGAGGGGTCAGTTGTTGGAAGCGATAGTTTAACATTTGAGAATGAACTAGATTCGCAGCCCTCAAGTGGGTCAGTTTTGAAGGCTTCACGGCAGGAAGGGTGAATACTCGTGATATTCAGGATATTCTTGGGCCAGATTCTTCATTATATAGTCTCATGTCCCCCGAAAATGAAATGCAGACCAGAGTTGTTGATACCATAGTAACTACAACTATTAGGACTGAAGTTAGGCATGGAACTCGTTCTCATGGCTCTGTTCCAGAATATATTCATATTTTAGACATGCCGTTAAAATTTATTAAAATGCGTTTCGCATATTTAATTGATTTTGAAATTTAGGATTTAATTATTTACATGCATTTGTTTAATTATTCTCTTATTTACACTGATTTTATTATTTTATTATTATTTACATATATTGGTTGTTTAATCCTTCTGAATTAATTTCTATGGTTATATACTATTTATTTTTCATTTTTTTTCTTTCTGACAATTATATACAAAAATATATATATTGCATTTTTCAGGCGGTGAATGTTCTTGAGAAGTAAATTATCTGAGAACTGTCATGTAAAATATTGTAAAAAGAATTTTGTTTTTTCTCTCTGAGTATGAGATTATATTCCTCTGTTGGAGTTGGTCGGAGGACTTTATTCGCATTCTCTCTCTCCCTCACAATCAAATATTCATTATTTGCTCGAAACTTAAGCAAGGCAGTTTATATTGGGTATTTTTTTTTTTTTTTTTTTTGAGGGAGAGGGGAGTTCTTTTCTTTTCTCACTCTTGTATGACTGTTTGGAGAAAGAAAAGTACCATTTCTTTGGTGAGGGATAATGTAGGAAACTGTAAATAGGCTACTCCAGGTCGATTCTTACAATCAAGTAGTTAGAACTCCCCTTTCATTCTCTTTTGTGTTATGGGAGCTAAATATTATATATTATTCAGTTATGAAATTGTTGTATGACAGACTATAAAACAGTGCTTTTCTCTCTCGCAGATAATATTTTGATTATAATTGACTGAATTGAAAGAATTTTTATATATTGGGGATTTGAAATATTTTTATTCAAGATTTGACTGTCATTATATATTCAAGTTTAAATAAATATTTCATAGGATATTCAATAATACTCGTAAGGGTAAGTTCTAAAGTGAATTCGTTTATATTAATAGAAGGGTTAGACAACTTTATTTGGATGGGTTAATGTTAATATTGAATTAAATTTATAATCGTTTCTTAAAAGGTATGAATTTTAGAGCCAGTTGCAAATCTTAAGCTCTTATCTTATCTGGAGATCTAACGGATCCTAAGGCCAGATGAGTAGTGTGGGATGATTGCTAATTTCAGATTATTCAATAATTGGTTTGAGCTACAAAATATATGAAAGCTGAATCTTAATTCAAGCTAGCAAATCTTTATTATTAACAACTAGGGAACAGCCAAACGAAGTGAACGATCTCCTCTGGCTAATTACCAAAGTTAAGTTAAATAACCAAATCATTCTGAGATAAATCTACATGATTCTCATTAAATTTGTACCAATATTCACATTTGTAAAATTAATAGAGATTTATTAATTAAGTCATACACAAATATTTATATTTCTGTATGATATAAAAATTTGAACGATTGAGCACGGCACAAATATTTGTAATTCTGCATGCAAATTGATCATTTTATTTTAGTGGCTGGAGCATACAAAAATATTATTTTTGTGTGTAACTAATAGTTCAGTTGCGGTTGTAACAATTCTGGTTCGCCGTTTTCCTTTTAGTAAAAACCTTCAAATAATCTACCATAACCCAGCGTCAATAAATAATACTTTGGAAATATTCTGCATTTGGTGCATGCACTGACATGTGTGCCGACTGGTATGCATGGTAGGGTATACAGTTGGATGTAGTATTGCAGAGTTTGTATATATTCTATTAAAACAATATATTCATTGGGTGCTTCTTCCTTTAGTAATTAGTTCCCGAGTTTCCCTGTAGTTAGTTTTGTTTTATTATTGCTACATAATCATAACTGTTTTAATTGCCATGAGCTTAATACGTCAGCAGTTGTTCATGGTAACTCTCATTAAAGACACAAGGAACATATTTAGGGTTTCTGAGCTTTGTATAAGGGGATCCTAAAATTAAATCTGAGTTTCCATTGTAAAACTAAGTTGAAGTGAATGCTGGTAATCTGTGGTTTTGGGTTCTTATATAAAAACTGTCATGGGATTTCAGAGAGCTGGTAGGTCACCTTTACAACACCACATAACTTCCATCTCATGACTCTACTTCTTTAATAGCAAAACAGTATCATACCTATATTCTTGGATATTCATCCGGCTTTCTTCAAGCTGTAATTTATTTTAAAACTTATTTCACATCAATATTTTCAATATTTCTTTCAAATGCTTTTTAAAACTTATTGTACATTACATTTTCAATATTCCAAAAATGTTTCCTATATCTTTCAAATTTTTTTCTATCCAACTTTCATTCAATATCCCCATATCCTTTAATGCTGCATTGATTATAGCTGCTGTGGTCCAATGGCTTACACGAAACCTGTCAACTATTATCGTTAAATGTTTATACACAAATTTATTCTGAGAATTTTCCCTAAGTTCAAATTCTGCAAGAAATTCTTCATCGTTTCCGCATTTCTCTATTTCCAATGTCTCTTCTTCCATAACATTTGTGCATGTGTGTGTGTGTATGAAATTGTGTGTGAAAATGTTGTATGCCTTACATAACTATACAGGAGATTGAGGGTAAATACATTAGAGACACTTTGATTATTAATTGAATCAAGAATAACGAAAAAATGGGGTAATGTGTGTAAGTGGTAGGGGGGGTTGCACAACTTTGAAATTTTGCACACAGTTTCAGACCATGATGCTAACACCTGTGAATAGTGTAGTTCTGACAATTTTAAAAAAAGGTATGTTTTGACCCACCTTATATATATATATATATATATATATATATATATATATATATATATATATATATATATATATATATATATATATATATATATATATATATATATATATATATATATATATATATATATCTTAGTTATAATGCTTTCTCTCCAACAGCTCCACCATGCCCCAAATGTACTTTCTGGCACTTCAATTGGACTAACTGAGGGCAATGTGTTGCTTCTTTGATAACTACCATTGGAATTAATCCTCCTTTAACTCAAAGGATGCTTCGGTTTCTGCAGAAAGTGTAGGGACCATAATCCATGGTTGATGGCTACTGTTCTCTTGTCCTTCGGGAGAGAGACAACGCTTATTGTGAGTGGAAAAACTCTCTTCTCCTATCACTTCTGCTAATTTTCATTCAGCTCGGAATCGTTGCAGTGATGTTCTTCGAAGGACTAAGCGTATTTTCATTAAAAGGAAGTGCGCTAACCCCCATGGTTCTCCAGCTGATAAAAATTTCTGGCCTCTTGCCAAAAATATCTCTAATAACTTCTGTATTCTGCCTTTCCACCTCTTATTCACTCTGATGGTTCTGAAAAGGCTAATCTATTCGGCCTAATTTTTTTCATCTAAAATTCCACCCTGCATTATTCGGCCATCCCTCCTCCAACTCCTTCCCCTCTCACGCATTCCATGTCTCTACCTGTGATCCATCATGATCGGGTGCATGATATCCTGAAATCTATGAACGTTAAGAAGGCCAGTGGCCCGGATGGTATTCCCCCCTCACAATCTGTGGGAGTGTACTTCCAAGCTGGCGCCTACCCTCGTTCAGTTCTACTCTCTATGCATTACATACTTTTCCTCAGCGTTGGAAGCGCGCATATGTTCAGCCGCACCGAAAAAAGCTAGCCACTCTGACCATTCCAACTACTGACCTATAGCTCTCACTTGTGTTCTGTCTAAAATTTTTGAAACTCTCCTCAACTCTCATTTCCTGGATTATTTGGAGTCTCATTCTCTTCTCTCAGATCATTAGCATAACTTTCAAAGCTCGAGGTCAACTGTCTCATTGATTTATGGTCTTCTGTCCCTAGGGACTTTGGTGAGTTTTGTGTGGTGGCGCTTGATATATCCAAGGCTTTTGACTGGGCATGGCAAGCGTCGTTGCTCTCTAAGCTCCCTTCCTTTAGATTTAGTAATTCCCTTTACTTACTTATGTCTAGTTTTCTCTCAGATCGTTCCATTTAGGCACTTGTAGATGGAAAGACCTCTTCCTTTTTTTCTGTCAACTGTGGCATTCCTCAGGGTTCTTGTCTTCTCTCCAACTTTAAACTTACTTTTCATTAACGATCTTCTTAACTGCACTTCTAACTCTGTTTACTCTTATGCTGATGACTCAACTATACATTCTTCTGCTCATTTCAAATCTGCTCCCTCTTTTGCTTCAAGGGTTGCTTCTAGTTTTCAACTTTTCGATTCTATTCTTGCTAATCTGGATAGGATTTCCCATTGGGGTCATAGCATCCTTGTGAAATTTAACTCTTTATAAACTCAACTTCTTCATATCTCCCTCTCAAAAACATCTTTCAACTTCCCTATCTTCTTTGATGGCTCTCTCGTCTCAACTGTAAATAACATAAATAATAAATTGTCTTGGAAACCACATATCACAATGGTTGCTTAAGGCGGCCTCTAAGAAGCTGGTAGTACTGTTCAAGTTGCGAGAATTTTTTCTTCTGAGCTTACTCCAATATATATAAGGGTCTTATTCTCCCTTGAATTGAGTACTGTTCTCACATTGGGGGGGGGGCTCTGGTTCCTAAACTTTTCTGGATAGGGTTGTCTAAGGCAAAAAGATTAATAAATTGTCCCCTACTTTCAAGCTCTCTTGACCCTTTATCTCTGCGATGTGACATTGGTGCTTTATCTCTTTTCTACAGGTACTACAATGACAAGTGCTCGAGAGAATTGGCCTCTAGCATCTCACCACCATTGTGTCACTGCTCTCGTTGCACAAGGGGTGCCTTGCTTTTGGACGAAATTTGAGTGGATGATGGAATCTCCAGGTTTGCTCACTGTGGTGTCTCCTCCTTTCCAGTCACCTCTGTTCTGTGGAACTCTCTACCATCATCCATTTTTCCTCCTGCATTTAATCTTCCTCTTCAAGGCTTCCGTCTGTGCCCACCTGAGAGAAGTGCGTTAGGTTCGTGTCTGGGTGGTTTTCTTCCTCCTTTCTCTTTTATATATGCCCCCCTCCTCATAATGGGTTCTGCCCGTGAGTGGTTGTGAACTGAAAAAAATTTAAAAAAATAAAATAAGATACCCTCTCCAGATTTGAAAAGAAATTTGAAACAAGGAAATCAAAAATAATTAAATAAATTATTAGCAAGAAGAAAATTTTTTCAGGTATAAATCGAAATAATAACAAACATCACAAATACAGAACCAATCCAAGAACATCAATTTATGAGACATCAAGTTCCTTCAGAAACTAAAGAAATTGATCATAATTTAAAAAGTTTAACTTTAGAATATTACTACCAATAATGAATGTTTAAATTAATGGTAAATTATTTTACTACCAATAATGAATGTTTTAATTAATGGTAAATTATAATAACAACATGAAAGTTTAATATTTTTAGAGAAGAAAAATAGTAAGTATTGTGATCTAAAAGATTAATCAGTTTTTACTATCATATTTATTAAATAGTTAAAGAATAGAAAAAGAGAGCATAAACAACAATGCACAATATTGAGTTTTCATCCTTATGTTCTTGTCTTCAATATATTTTTCAGATTTTGAGGATTTCTACTTTTAAAATTTTTGAATAAGAAAAAGAATTATGTATAGTGAATATTGATATTGTCTTTTCGGAGTTTTATTAATACATTATAATTATTTCAAAATTGCTGGGAAATGTATATCTTCAAAGAAACTAATAACTTTGAATAATAAAACTTAATAATAATTGGGAGTTTAATCAGAAAAATTTTACAGGGTATTACAATTTGTTAATACAAGCATTTTTAAATTTTTAAGTTGACAAAACTGACAAAATAAATTTAAAAAACTAACCTTAACTTTTGACCATAAGTGAAGTTCTGACATAATATAAGGTGATTCAGCACTAACTTCAATTATAATGGCAAATATAGTCAAACATATCCCCCAATGATAGTATAAAGTGACATCCGGCGGTGGAAGTGACATAATGTAACTCCAAATAACTCCTTCGAGGATAGAAATCGGAATAGCCAAAACTGTTCTGCAAAACCATATAAAAATGAAGAAAGTTTCTCAAAATTTGTTCTATTATTTATATTATAAGTTCCAAATAACAGAAACTTAGAGAGACTATAGTAATTTAAGTGATTACAAATTACACTATGAAAACCATTTTCACTTTTTCTTTATAAACCTAAGTAATACTATTTGGTTTAGTAACTTAACATTAGTGTCATGCTTTGGGTATAATTTCTTCCATAATTTGTTATCCTTTTCCCTTAATTATTATTACTATTATTTATTGTAGTAGTAGTAACATTTGATAAAATTGAAGAAGGAATTGAAAATTTTTAATCCAAAGTGATAGCTTAAAACTAGTGTTGGCCAACGCGCCTGGTGTGGTGCGGGAAATAAAAGATAAAAGTGCGGTGCATGGTGTTGGCCCTGGTGCACATCATACCACAGGGAGGGTTTGCTTTGATTTTACATTAACTATTCGTGAAATGATTAATTTAGCTCTATAAATCTTCTGCAGGTGAAGTGGGGACTGTAATCAATGATGGGATGAGCAAGTTCATTCCTTCTTCTAAATCTTTCTCCTCAAAATCTATGATTCGATCATGCTTTAGTGCCATTCTGATGGGAAACATTAAGAACTGAATGGAAAAATTCTTATCATATAAATCTTACTAATTTTCATTAAACTCAAAATCGTTGTAGGAATATTATTTGACTAGAAAGTGAACTTTCACTAAAAGGAGCACTGATCTTCCCAAAAACATCTCTACCAACAAGATAAAGGAAAGAGTGAGGACAGAAGTCTGAACAATTATTGCTCCTAGGTATAAAAATAATCCTTTTTTTTCATTTTATTTTATTTTATTTTTTTGAGTCCAGGTCAATTCAATTATTTTCCATTGGTTTGCGAATCTCTAATTGGGATAGAAACAGTTCACCCAAGACACCAAACTTGATAAAGCCACTAACCTTTTAAAGGAATGTGAGTGGTTAGAAAGAAGAATTATGTTGTGCATGATAATGAAATAATATAAGAAACAAAAGGATAAACGAATATTTAACTGGATGAATATTTAAATGGTTTGAAAGGTACTTCTTTATACTCAGATGATATACCATCAAACGAGAGGAAACTAACCAAAATTTTGAAAATTTCAACTTTTGGAAGGTGCCAAAAATCGGAATTAACTGAAATAACTATTTATAATTTGTTTTTGAGATATTTGAACCTTTCTAAATATTTTTATATAAAATGGTGTTTGAAAATATGCAAACTAATATTTTAACAATTTTTTTAAAATTAAAGTTAGGTGACAAAAAAACTAAATGGGGGAAAACTAACCACTTATTAAAGGGTAAAACTAACCATTGTGTAATATTTAATTAAGAATGGCTATTCAGTAGTGCTTTTTAATAATATAAATGGATAAGACTAGTATTATAAATAATAAAAAAAAAAATTTAGGGGAAAAAAACGCTTTGACTGAAATATTCAATAAAAACTGAAGACATGTATGAGAACAAATTTCATGCAAGATTTTCTGCACATTCCCTTTGTCAAAATGACTTAATAATTGACCTTTACATAGTTAAATCATCGATATTCATTTTACTTTAATTGAATTTTTATGTCTGCTTCCCAAACAAAGTTGCATGCCCATGTATTAATACCCATAATCAGGAATGTTCCATTTTTTGGGCAAACAATAAAATATTTTTAGGCTTAACTTCTTTTTTTTTTTTAACCATCCAAAGTTCATGAAATTTTCTGAGAGTGTATAGTTGGAAGAAATACACGTTTTTTGTTTAGAAATTTTTCTGTATACTAAACGATTTTGTTGCTGTGCAAGGGGAATTTTTTTATTTCACATGCACAGCACCAAAATGATTGAGCAAACAAAAAACATTTCTAAATAAATAATTTCAAAACTTGCCCAACTGTACAACCTCTGAAATTTTTTTTATGTCCAACCATTTTTGTTGCTGTGAATGAGAATGATTTCAATATTTTGTTTTTTCCCATGTACAGAAGTAAAAAATAGTTGAGTATACCAAAAATTTTTATTAAATAAAAAATGTGCATCTTGCCTATCTGTACAACTTTCAAAAACATTTTTGTATACTCAATCATTTTGGCACTGTGCATAAGACAGAGAAAATTTTTCTGCATGACAGGATTTGAACCATTGACAACAGCGTCCTAGTTAGACAATGTACAGAAGAATCTACCACCGAGCTACACTGCCTCCTCAAAAAAAAGAAGACATAGTAGAATGGTTTTAAGGTTTTCAAGCTCATCAGCTTCAAATTGCTGTAGCAACTCGGTACCTATTATAATCCATAGGAGAGTGCTTGGAAACCCTACTGGGGCTACTACAGCATTCTGCTGGGTGCTCCTGGGTTACAGGAGCAACCAACCAAAGTAAAGCAACGCCATCATGGGTAAAACAACTATTGCGACGAAATTAGCAAGACAGAGAAAATTTTTCCACATGCCAGGATTCGAGCCACTGACAGCAACGTCACTGTTAGGAATATACAGAAGGATCTATCACCGAGCTACGCCGCCTCACCAAAAAAGAAAGTATAGTGGAACAGTTATAATAGGTACAGAGTTGCTACAGCGATTCGAAGCAGAAGAGCTTGAAAAACATTCTAATATGCCTTCTTTTTGGGGGGAAGCGACGTAACTCGGTGGTAGAGCCTTTTGTACATTGTCTAACAGTGATGCTGTTGCCAATGGTTTGAATCTTGGCATGCGGAAAATTTTTCTCTGTCTTGCTAATTCCATTGCAACAGTTGTTGTAGGCATGTTGGCGCTGCTTGACTTTGGTTGGTTGCTCCTACAACCCAGGAGCACCTAGCAGAATGCCATAGTAGCACCAGTTGGGGTTCTAATCACCCTCCTATGGTTTATATATATATATATATATATATATATATATATATATATATATATATATATATATATATATATATATATATATATATATATATATATATATATATATATATATATACTGAATTACCATTGAGTTTTATCTGAGAGGGTCATGAAAATTTGTCTAAAATTTTGGCTAAACTGATATGGAATGTTTCTATTATTATTATTATTTTTACTGTGTATAGAATGTAAAAACTATTGAGAGTCGAACTCGAGCCAGATGAATAAAATTTTACTATTTTTTTTTTTTTTTTTTTTAGTGTGCAGCTGTGTAGGTGTAGCTTTAGCTGTTTCCTTTTTTTAATTATTGCCTCTGTTTTTTCAGAGTGGTTAAGAAAAAAGGGATAATTCGGAATTTTTTTAATACTAAAGGAAAAGATGTTACCTGTAAGTACTATTCTAAGGAATATAAAGTCTAATGCTTGCAAAACGGGAAGATATATTGGAAAATGTTTTAAGTGCCCTGCAGGCTTAAAATTATCCTAGTGTTAAATCTTCACCAACTAAAAAGGATAAAAATAAACCCATAACAATTGATGTGACTCATGTGAGTAATGGTGAACTGAACAAAGCTGGTTCAAGCTCTGCCAAAAGTTTTTCTACACCTGCACTTAGGAAAAGACTGCTAAATTGAAGCCCAAGTTCATTATCTAAAGCTTCATTTGATTCAAGATCTGTTCCATTGATTTCTCCATCTACAGCTTCCAGAGGAATGATTTCTTTTCTAGACTACATGGATTTGCAGACAAATGTAAGCATAAAGTTGCAGTTTCATAAGTGTAAGATGAATACTATTACTGACACTTCGATATATCAATTTGTTATGTTATGTTATTTGTTATGTTATGTTTAAGCTGGCCAAGAAGCCTACTTAAATGAGTGCACTTTATAAATGTCCCATGATGAGTCACATTGCTTCACTTCCATGAATAATTAATCTAGATTCGAAAGTCATCAACTCTTGATCAATTTTTCATGTTATGATGAGAGTCATGGGATGTTTATAAATTGCACTCATTAAAATTAAGTTGTTTGCCAGGCCATATGCTTAAGTACGCATCTGATTCAGTATTTTTAGGATATAGGAAGACGTCCAACCCTATTCACTGATTGTACTGATTTGTATATGTAATCTATATTGTTTGAAATGTTACTATTTATTTATCCTGTTTTCTATTGCAGAAAATATTGAATCAGAGTTTAGCCAAAGCAGCTTTCATCAGTGGATGTCCTTTGTCTTTAGTGAAGCATCCCCTCTGGATAGAATTTTTCAAAAAAATTAGACCTTCAAATACCTTACCTTAAAGGTATTGTTGTCTTCTACTTACTTGGATGTTCAGTACAGAAATGCAAACAGAAATAAACAAGCAACTGCAAGACAAAAAAATCTCCATCTGCAGTGTGATGTATGGAACAATATAAAAAATGAGCCCATTATCAACTTTGTTTTTTTAAAACCAGTACCATTTTCTGCAAATTTTAAAATGACTAAAACTGAGAAATATAATTGAGTACCTTGCACGCCTCATTGAAAGTGTGATTGAAAAGTACAGTCCAGAAAAGTTTCTGGTAGTTATTGCAGACAATTCTGCAAACATGAAGACAGCTTTGACTTTGGTAAATAAAAAGTACCCTCACATAGTATCTTGGGGTGTCTTTCCCCATCGTTTATATTTATTATATTTGGATATTTTAGGTTTTAGGCTGCCAAACTGTCAATAATTTCATTGCCATAGTCATTGAGATTGTTAAGATTAAGCATAGTAATTTTTTACAAGCAATATTTGATGAAATTTCAGCTGAAAAAAGGTTCAAAGAAAGTTTCCATTAAGCTGCCTGGAAAAACTAGATAGGGAAGCCATCTTTTCTGTTTGCAGAGTTTACAGTCTAATAAAGTTGTATTGCAGAGTTGTATTGTATTGTAAGTGTAAAAGCTGATCTTGAAACAGATATGAAGAGAAAACTTATGGTGATGGTGGTGCTTCCTGGGTAAGAGTCGAGATGATGGCAGAATTGATAAAACCAATTGTACATCTTTTTACAGCAACTGAATCAAATGAACCTCAAATTTGTAGAGTGATCAATAAATTAAATGATCTGGAAAAAATTCTGTTAGAGCAATTACCTTCATCACCACTTCAGAATGCAGAAGGAAAAAAGATTATAACAAAGTTCAAGGAATGGAAAGATTTGAGAACAGAACCAATTCACCTGGCTACTGATGTGCTTGATACATCTTCACAGAGAAGCTTGTTGGAGCCAATGCAGTTGTTGGAAGCTATAAGCTTTATTTGTGAATGTGTGCAGCACATAAATTTGGAGGTTGTGGAGGTTAGAATCTTGCTGACTACAGAGATAAACAAGGATTATTTTCTAAGTTTCTTTGGGAAGGGTTTGAGGGAGAAAAGAGCATGATCATTCTTTCTTGTGGTGGAGATGGTTAAGAGGAACCTGTGATATTGCAGATGTGGTCATCCGCATCTTAGGCGCTCCAGTCACATCTGTGACTACAGAATGCACCTTTAGCACTTTCTCAAGGATTCACAGTAGAAAGAGAAAGTGCTTGTCATCTAAGTGAGCTGCAAAGTTTACCTATCTCTCCTACAACTCCAGTTCACACTAATAAAAGCAGTGAATGTTTTGGTTTTGGAGAACATACCCCTGGCCCTGGTAAAGGTACAATAAAAGAACAAAACATACAAGAGAGATGAGAAGGATGAAGAAGAGCAAAAAGATGAGGGAAAAGGATACAATGAGAATGAAGATGATGAATTTGAGGAAATTGAGGATGATGATGAAGAGAAGAAAGATGAGGAAGAAGGATACAATGAGAACAAAGATAATGAATTTGAGGAAATTGTGAATGATGATTAAGAGGGAGAAGATGAAGAAGGACGACTTATGGACTATGAAAGTTAAGGAAATAATCAATCTACATACCATTTATATCCTAAAAGAATATGATTATATGAATAATATGATTATTATATAAGTTATTAAGAATAATTCAGATTCCAGAATTACTATAATGTTACTATAATGTTAGCATAAACTGTAATTAGGATAATCAACTTAGAACAATTTCTATCTTTAAATACACAGTACAGTGCCATTCTGTTTTTTAACTCGATTGTTCTAATTGCAGTTTATGTTAACATAATCTGGAATCCAGATTTTAGACCTACCGAATAACTTATATAATCTTATAGTTTTATACTCTTAATTTTATAAACATGTGCCTTATTTAGTAATATAAAAAGGAAAGTTCAAAATATATAAGTATAACTTTAATTTTAATTATTCTTCCCAAAACAAAAGTTTTCATTTTTTTAAAATTTTGTTTGTTCTTGACCTAGCAGCTCTAGCTTATATATTTTTAAAATATTTTGATATTATTGTAAATTGTAACTAAAAATTAACTTGAACAAGCTATTGATATTAGAAACATAAAAAATATGGTTGATAAGGTAATTATGGTTTACCTTTAATTCTTTCACAAAAAGTGAAAATTAAAATGATTGAGCAAAACATATTTTTATTTGATAAACCATTAATAATATGATTAAACACTTTTTAATTATAACATGTCAATTTAGTTCCAGAATTAGTTAAGTTACTAAATAAATTTTCTGCAATAAAATATATAATCATAAATTCTCATGAATTTATGAATTTTGAGAATATTTCCAGAGTATCTTTTAAATTCTCAGGAATTTTACATCACTAGACATGTTTGCATTTCACTTGACATAATTTCTGGCATTCTCCAACTCTGGTGGAAATTGGTAGACCTCTGACCTTTGCCCACCAGATTATATATATATATATATATATATATATATATATATATATATATATATATATATATATATATATATATATATATATATATATATATATATATATATATTGAAAAGTATTCGTTTCTAAACCCTAATGTGAAGTTAATGTTAAATGTTAAAGGATTCAGAGAATACTTCAAAAATAAAAATAAGTGATAACGAAGAAACAATTTCACAAGCTTGCATGAATTAAATGAAACGCAATAAAAGTTTTAATAAGTTTAATTAACAAGAAACAAAAAAAATATATATACAAAAAAAGATAAATAATGGTAAACATGATTTAAACTATTAAAGGCTAAGGACTGGTATTTAACAAAAGATTCTAAGCAGATACTAAAATAGACTAAGTTAAAGTTAAAATACGCTAAACTAATATAAGAGTAGAATGAACACATCTAATTAAAGGTCTATCTACCTTTAACTAGAGAAACAAAATGTCATATCTACATTCCGTTTCTGAACATAAGTCGGATTAAAGTTTCCGACGGAGAAATAATCTAATCTCCTTGAATGTTCTTTCGGATGAGCTAAGACAGCTATCTGAAATTCTATGGACTGAATCACTCTATTCAATCGATGGTCAGATGTAACCATCTCATAGAAGGGAAACCGAGAATTTTACAACTCTTCAGTTTTCTAAGGAAATAGCTCTACTTCCTTAGTCTCCACTCCCCCACCTGTCTGGTAGTGTAGAAATTCGACCTATATATCACTAGTTAGCCAGGTTATGAAATATAATAATTTATTCGTTATATAATTATTCTATAAATATAATTTTAATAATCAAAATAATATAACTTCATAAAATAAAATAAATAATATAATAAATTCTTTAGAAAGGGATAACTAAAATAAAATTATTATAATGTTAATATATGCAAAACTATTCACAAAAATACACAAAATAATGTTCCTTTTGATAAATTTTAACTAAATAACAAATATTATATAAAACGTAAATTATAACATTAAATCCTTCATATAACTTAAATATATCGATCTATTACAAAATCTCGTTCAAAAGTCTTAAATATATATATATATATATATATATATATATATATATATATATATATATATATATATATATATATATATATATATATATATATATATATATATATATATATATATATATATACAAAGTGAAGCTCAAAATCTATTATCGTCTATTATTTAATAAGAATTTATTTAATTCTTCTAAGTCCGTTTTTATTTAAAATGTACAGTAGAAATTTAGTTAATATAACATATTATACATATATATATATATATATATATATATATATATATATATATATATATATATATATATATATATATATATATATATATATATATATATATATATATTGTAAAAAATGATTTCCTGCCAGGTAATTTTTTCTTGTTTCATGTTGCATGGAATATTCTATGTTAAGAAGATACACCTAACTTGCTATGGAATGTAATGCTCGCCACTTTTTACCTATCACTTTATGTGCACAATGTTAAAGCTGAATAACATGTACTGATATCACTTTATTGATTCTAAGTTCATATGTCAATGTCCTAGTGGAAGATCACACAGAAGGAATTCATAACTGAGGAGTTCGAACATCTTTAAGAGATATAGACTCAAGAAAGCATAAAGAAAATTTCTTCTGGAGAGGAAAATAAATTTAAGGAGGCCATTTCCACTACTGAAATAATAAACTCTTCTTCCATAGGTCTAAAACACAGCCCATTCTTGAAAAGTGGCACCCTGATAGAGCAGTGATCAAGAGAAGCATCAACTTGTTCAATGATGGTGTGGACTACTTTTGCCAGATCTATAAAAGTTGCCAACACCAAACAACATTAGAAAGGTGGTTCTCTATTGAAAGCCAAATAAACCGCAACTTTATATTATTGGTTCCAGTAAAAGACGAGAGAGAAAGAACACCAAAAGTACAGTTACATACTGTCTGTATAGAAAGTGATTCACCTTCCAAAGATACACTTCTCATCCTTTTCTGCTTCTCCAGCTTTCCACTCAGGTTGTCAGAACTACTCACAAAGGTAATAAATGCAGTTATAAATAGCAATTTTATTTTATTGTACTTTTTACATTTACATTTTTCCTTAACAGGTTTTACCTGTTATTATTATTCATGTTGTTAGACATTATTAAAAACATTTACTCATTTTATGAGTGGAAGCTTAGGAATAAATTAATTCAAGTTCTACTATTTCTAATGAAAAATTGCTTTGGAACTTCAACTTTTAGAACCTGAAAAGCCTCTAGAAATGAATGATGTACAAGTTTTGCTTTTGATATATATATATATATATATATATATATATATATATATATATATATATATATATATATATATATATATATATATATATATATATATATATATATATATATATATATATATATAAAACAGGATGACGGCATCCCCAAACAAATCCTCCATAACTCTTATAACAACAGACAAACACATATCCAACACCCACCCACAAGTCCTACTAAACAACACCCCCATACCCCTCAACAAAACCCCAAAAATTCTCGGCCTAACATTTGACACTTACCTCACTTTCTCCAAGCACATTCAAAATACCACATCAGCCGCAAACAGAAAACTCAACATCCTCAAAACAGTGGCCAACACAGACATAAACAACAACATACAAACCTCAATTGCTATCTACAAGCAATTTATACGCCCCACCATTAACTACGCCTCCCCTGTCTGGCACCCTCTGCTCTCCGACCACAACTTAACGACACTCCAAATAACGCAAAATAAAGCCCTTCGCACCATCACCGGCTGCACACGCACAACCCCTTCAACAACACCTACATAACGAAACCAAGATACTACCTATAAGGAATCACCTCGAAATGATAGGCACCCAATTTTACGCAAAAACACGTCTACCTACTCACCCATGTCACAATACTCTCCTACAACCTACCCCACAGAGACTAACACAGCCTCCATCGTCCACCGGCGCCTTTTACAAACAGATCCTAAATCACATACCCCCCTCCTCCCCCCAATACCACAACAACCAAACATATACACACTCAACTAACACATTCATATATGATCAACAGACCTCCAAACAGCATCCTTAACGAATCGACTCCCGAAATAAACATCGACTCCAATAACCTCCCAAGACACTTACAAATCTCACTAGCAAGATTGAGATGCGGGCACCACCCAAACTTACAACATTACAAACACAAATTCAATTTAAACCAGGCAACATCTTCCACTTGTACCAGATGCAAAAGGGCCCCGGAGACCGTAAATCACTTTCTTTTAGACTGTCCCTCCAACTGTCGCCCCAAAATCTTCTGGGGCATCACTTCTTTGAAGATCTCTGGACGAGACCGACTGCGGCGGGAGGCTTCATTAGCGAAGTGTGGCCGCCTCAACAGGGGGTGGTCAGGGGGTGAGAAGGTAAAAAAAAAAAAAAAAAAAGGTATATATATATATATATATATATATATATATATATATATATATATATATATATATATATATATATATATATATATGCAATAAATCAGCTCTAACCTTTTTCAGCCTACATCGTTCTTAAGTTATAAAAAACAGGAATTCTTACATTTGTTTTATTTTCTCTTTGTTTATATTTATATTATTTTGTTTGGGTTTTTAAATACACTTACTTTGTTATTCTTTCATTTTCAAATAATACATTAGTACATAGGTTTAACAATTAGCATTCCACGTGTTATTAACAAGCTCTAACTTTTTCAACTCTCTTCAAACGACTAAGAATAATGATCGTCATGCTCCGATTTATCATATTCTGGCAGAAACAATACTGTTATAATAGATATATCATTCTTAAACATAGATAATATATCATTCCTAAATTTCATTGATACCACTGAATTTGATTTTCCTACTAAATATAAGATCGATTCCCTTTTATTCTATATGGCGATACCCAGAGAGTGAATTTCCAAGGTTAATTGGAGATTCACACCTGAACACTCAACCTTTGACATGAATTTTTTGTAAAGTAGAAATAGTGAAATTTAAAGCAGTAGGTGAAACTTATTCTAACAAAATGGTATTACCCTATATAAAAAAAAAATTGTTTTAACAAAATGTTAAATTTGCATAAAATATATATATATATATATATATATATATATATATATATATATATATATATATATATATATATATATATATATATATATATATATATATATATATATATATATATATATATATATATAATAATGAAAAATATTTCGATTTTTTTATATGTAATTATTTCCAATAATATTTAGGAAAGATATATCAACTATAGAAATAATATAATGATTATTACGGTATTGTTTATGCCGGTATATGATATATTGGGGCATGATGAGCATTATGAGATTTTAAAAGTTCATTAAGAATAACACACGTGAATGCTGTGATATACTGTAAAAAAAACTATAAAATATACAATTTGAAAATAAACAACTACAAAATTTAATGTTATCAAATTCCTGGAACAAAATGACATAAAACCAAAAGGTTGAATAAATAAGGTAAAATTTTATCTATCTTTTTACAAAAAAGAAAGCTGGTAAAGCTTTTACCATCACTCCTAAGCTGCTTTAGGCCTATACCTTAGAGCTGATTCATTGCACTCATTGAAATTCTGGTGACCCCTAAATAGGAACATAGGAACATAGGAAAATAGAGACAGTTAGAAGCCACAAGGGCCTATCGAGACTGTCCCAGTCCAAACAAATAATAACAATAACAATACTAATACATGCACGAAAGACTAGGTCTATCCCATCCTAGTTATCAGTTCATTCATGCATAGTCATGCATAGATAAAAGTAAAACTAAACCCCATTACACATGCAATACTCAATGAACCATCACTCACTACAAAAAACTGCCTTAGGCTTAGTCATAGGTTGATCTGTTGATCCAAAAATTCATATATACCCGCCGATTTGGCTTAGTCAGATTATTCTATATAATACCCAAACCATCCATATATCTATCTAGCCCCTTTTTAAATTTGACAAGAGAATCACAGTCAATAATCTCTTGTGGCAAGTCATTCCAAATTGTGGACAGAATAAATATATGAAATAACAACAGTATGCATAAATAACAGGCAAAGTTTTTTGAAAAGAGAATAAATAAATAGAGCCAAGCTTAACATAGCAAAAAAAAAAAAAAAAAAAAAAAAAAAAAAAAAAAAAAAAAAAAAAAATAAAAAAAAAATGAAATTTTATGAAGAATTACAAGAAATTTTATTAAATTTTAAAATACTTTAGGCCCCAACTGAAATTAACCTAGAGCCTTAGGCTACGTTATCCTGGCCTATACAATGGAGGTACACAGTAAAATTAAAATTCAAGTTAACCAGAAAAATCCTAAAGTTTTCATTAGAATAACAATGAAAAGTGAATTATAGTGAAAGTGCTTTAAAAAACTGTGATATTTAATAATATAAATAACATTTAAAATGAAAATAACTATTTACAACTTTAGGAAAAATAAAAAAATAAAAAACATATCTGCTAGAACATTGAGACTATAAAGAAAAAATAAAATTAACCTACTTTTAATAAAAATTTGAAGAAGGAAAAATAATATAATATATATATATATATATATATATATATATATATATATATATATATATATATATATATATATATATATATATATATATATATATATATACTCATAAGAAACAAATAGGCTACTATATACAAGCCTAGGCTAGAATTGTATACCTAAATTCGAACAACATAACTAAGGCACTACCGTGTAATATCACCTTCCAAATACTTTTGAGAAAAAAATATATATATAAAATAAGTAAATAACTAAATTCTATGATGCCTTCAAAGAAAAATAAAACTAGGTCGAACACCATATTAGATTCTTCCACTTCGGGTATTTCTGTGCATCCAGTAGAAGAGGATACCGAACACCTACTAATAGAACAGATAACCAAGGCTCAGACAAACATATTCAGCCAAGTCCAGAGCGAAGTGCCTCCAGTGATAGTTCATCTTCCAGAAGCCCTTCACCTGAATATAGAAGATACCAAAAAATTCTTTCGATTCAAGATTTACCACTATTCGACAATAGAGATATCGATAAGTGGTTACAAAAATTAGAATGGTTATTCCAGCTTTATTTTGTGAATAATAAACCTATTGAACGAATCCAACTAATGGGACTCCTTTTACCATCAGCCATTATTTCCCAAGAGCTGATTCATTCTACTCATTGCATATGTATATATATATATATTGTGAGAATGTGCCATTCTAACGTTCTTATTCTTTTCTTCCCAATAGTTATTGGTGAAGAAAGAAACTGATGATCGACCACGAAAATAAGAAGAGGGATTATTATTAACAGATAATTATTTTGCATTTTTGTAGCTTGTTTTTCTAATTTTTATTTTCTTCACTAGGTAACTATCTTTATAACTTAATTAAAATTTAACATAAAATTAACTCTACTTTGAATATAAAAATAACTATCACAAATTAAGTTGAAAATAAAACTACAAGAATTAATACCTTTACGAACTCTCAACTATAAAGATTTAATTCAAGTATTGGAGCCAACCACTCTGGCCAATACGTGAGTCAACACAAATATTTTATTGTTTATTTATGATAAAATTTATAAAAATATCTTATAAATAAAGTTTTTCTGATTTTTAGTTTCAACTTTGGAGTTTATTTTCAACTCTGGACTACAAAAATCATCAGTCAACTTCCTAGTTCTCCTTCTTTTATTGAATTGACGACGGTTGTCTTCTTAATTGACAGTCATTAAGAAACCAACATACCCGTCAGTTCTCTACAACCTAACACCCTTTTTCTGCATTGCTCTTCGTCAACAGACCTTTCTTTATTGTTCTGCTCGAACTCTGATAACAGCGTTGTTTCTTGTTCATATTCCTTAGTCATCTTTCAACAATTAAACGATTTTGTTTTTCTTGTTTTTCAATGACCTGTCTTTGAATTTTATTAAATCTGCCAAAGCTGTTCCTTTTATTGATCCACACTGCCCTAGCAGAGGTCCTGAGCTTCCGTTCGAAAAAATAGATCACAATAGACATTCAACGTCCAGAAGAGGGACCCAACAACCATCAAGAATCACATAACAGTGAGTTTTACAATATTTTTTTTCTTCTGTTTGGATATTCAAAGTTGCGCGAATAGCTTACAGAGAAAAATTAATTGGCGACCCTTGCCAGGATCACAAAAGAGAGAAATAATAACATAACAAAATGGCAGAAAAATAAGCAATGAGGAGGCAAAATGAACATGGACCAGCTGATTGAATTTGATATTCCCAAACCAACAATAATGCTGCCTCCACACCAGAACAAGAGGATGACCGACGGGATGCATCTGTACACGATTTACCACCCGTGGATAGATTACAAACTATGCTCGAGGGTGTTATACGTTACTCTCGTGACATGGAAGTAAGATTCGAAGAGAAGGCATAAAATGATAATGGATCAATTATCAGCTCGTGCTGATCCCGTTCCAACTACTGCGACATCACCGGAAAGGTCGGTACGTCCCAAGGATAGGAAGCCGTCCGTAGCAGTAGCTCATGAGGTTGACGGAGAAATACAGCAGAATACCGTCGACACAAACGTATATACCTCTTCCACCATCGAGTATAAACCCCACATCAGCATCCCGTATCTCGACTAATAACATGACGGATAAGCAATTCAGGGAGTTCATAACAGAGAGTCTAGCAGCTCAGCAGGCTCATAACGCTATGGTTTCCCAAGCGACTAACCATGATGGCACAAATGTATTAACCAAGCCTAAATCTAACAAGGCTGTGCCACCTGCAAAGTTTAACCCTGACACAGACCAAGATCTGAAAGTATTCTTCCGCGAATTCGAAGAATATTGCAACGTCCTGTACCCAACACAGAAACAGGACTTGGTTAAGGCTCTTGGGCTCGTATTTACAGTCCTCATACCTCGCCCTCTACCATCAACTCCATAAGGCGGACAAGTCTTATGAAGAAATTAAACAGAACTTGCTTGATCTGTTTAATAACGAAGACAGGGTAACAAGAACGAGGCAGTACATGATTACATGACTGCTAAAATGCGAAAAAATGAAACCGTCAGGATCTTTGCTATCCGTTTGTTGGACCTCGCAAAGGAAAGCGTTACCCCACCACTTCAGCAGAAGCTGTAAAGAGCATGAGACACTACGTCAAGTGTTTCTTGCAGCCTTGCCACCATTAACAAGGAGATCACCACATTATCTCCGAAATCACGAGTGGTTGTCTGGGAACAAAGTTTCCTTTGATCAGCTAGTAAACTTGGCAGATAGACACTTCAGGACCTAAAAGGGCATAACCAGGTACCCGTTCCTGAAGTGATAGATATTTCCCGGGTAGTAGCTGAGGCGAGACCCCAACAAAA
>SEYY01000810.1:22727-43033 GCA_009176605.1 Armadillidium nasatum
TTAATTGACAGTCATTAAGAAACCAACATACCGTCAGTTCTCTACAACCTAACACCCTTTTTCTGCGTTGCTCTTCATCAACAGACCTTTCTTTACTGTTCTGCTCGAACTCTGATAACATAATTATTTCTTGTTCATATCCTTTCCAACTTTCAACTATTAAACATTTGCTTTCTTGTTTTTAATGACCATCAACTAGGGACCGACGGGCTTGGAATTGGCGGGCTGGGGTTATGGCCGGGTTTCCTAAAATTTGTAAAGAGGTCAAAAACTGAAATTTTAAAGGAAATTAATTGAGGTATTTAATTGTAAGGAAGGAGTAGAATAGGCAACATTCACTTAAATTAATGATTATATGCATTTCTCAAAAAAATCATAAAATTACAGTTGTATTAAAGTTTAAAAAAGACAAAAAAAAAAAAATTATTCTAATTCATAATAGTGATTAACACGTTTACCTAGGTAAGACCCAAAGGTAAAGTTTGAAAAAATGTAAGAATATAAAATTATCAATATAACCTGTATTTATACATATCATTGCTATTTTATTGCTATGTATCAAACTTGTATCAATTTAGCTGCATTATTTAAAATTATTAGATCAGCTTCTGCAGTATTTGAATACTTTACAATGTTTCAGGATAAGCTCGAAATAGCTAAATGTAACATCTGCAGTCAGAAAATTAGAAGAGAACCTCCGGGTGCTACAAGTAAAAAAAATTTCAACCAAATCTTTTTGGAGTATCTAAAATCAAAACACAAAGATTAACATTCACTAGCAGAAAAGGAGCGGTCAAAAGAAACAGAAAAGAAAAAAAATCTTAATTTTCTTATATTTTGTTTGAAATTTTTTTTTATTATTGACTGACTGAGCTGAAATTTTCAAAGTTGTGAATTTTTTTCATGAAGTTCTGAGTTGATTTCGAGCATTTTTTTGAGTCTATAACGGTTTGAAACTTATTTGGACCCAAAGTTGAAAAAAAAATGAACTGGGGTCAAACCACTGGTCCACATGAGCTGAAAATTTAACTGAATACCTTTGCCCCAATTTCTTTGCATTGGTGGGAATAGATTTTTTGATATCACGTCTAGAAAAAAGTTATAAGCACTTGAAAAAAATTTTTTTTTTCAAAAATTGTACCCTTTGGAGGAAAAAATTATTAAAAAAAAAAAACGTACCTATTATTTTTTTAATTTGTGAATATTTTAGAAGAGGAACAGGGCAACAATTTTTTTTTAGTGCATTTTTAAATGCCCTTTGTTTGAAGCGAGATATAGCCTCTCAAACTTTGGGAATTTTTGAAATTTGGCCAAAAATGGACCTTTTTGAAGGCTATATCTCAAAACCAACGAATCGCATTGAATAAAGTACATAGAGGAATTTGTAGCCCCACCCCTCCTCTATACACACCAAAAATAGGAAATGTTATAGTTGTATTTTTTTTAAAAAGATTTTTTTTTTTTTAAAGTTTTTTTTTTTAAAACTTTTCAAAAAAATTTTTTTTTCCATAGTTGGTCAGTTTTTGGCTTATAACATTTTTCCTATAACTCTGGGAACAAAAGTCTATTAGAGGCTTTTGTAGCCCATATAATTTTGAATAAATAGTCCAACTTTCAGCTCATTCTAAAAAGTGGTTTGTCACAGCCATTATATTGAAAAAGGGTAAAATTTTCAACAAAAAAAAATTTTTTTAACCGTAATAGACTCGATAGACTCGGAAAAACGCTAGAAATTGACTTTTCTTACCTGTAAAAAATCTATATACACTGAAAGTTTCAGCAGAATCGGCTGAAAATTAAAAAAAAAAAAAAAAAATTGTATAATTTGCTATTTTAACCGCGGCCGGCAACCCCGGTTTTCCCTGATTTTTAGCCGGGGCCGGGGTCAGTAAAAATGGCCGGGATTGGCCGGGGCCGGGGCCCCGGTCGGTTCATACCTCCAACTTTTGTCGTTGAATTTATATTAAATTTGCCGAAGCTGTTCCTTTTATTGATCCGCACTGCCCTAGCAGAGGTCCTGAGGGCTTCTGTTCGTTAAAAAAATATCAGATTGCACCTTCAACTTCAAACTCCTTCAACGCCTCCGTCCATCAAGAGGACTGAGTAACCACATTGATAATCTTCAAGAAAATCATCAACTCACCTTTGGTTTCAACACTAAACATGAGTTTTACCACAACTATTATTATTTTTATTTTCTATTGTGGGATTATCACAGGGAAGTCTTACAGAGAAAATAAATTGGATTTAGGCTTATTAAACATTTGTACCATCATGGATATCGTTCACAATATATATATATATATATATATATATATATATTATATATATATAATATATATATTATATATAATATATATATATATATATATATAATATATATATATATATATATATATATATATATATATATATATATATAAATATATATATAATATATATATATATATATATATATATATATATATATAATATATATATATATATATATATATATATATATATATATATAATATATATATATATATATATATATATATATATATATATAATATATATATATATATATATATATATATATATATATATATATATATATATATATATATATATATATATATATATATATATATATATATATATATATATATATATATATATATATATATATATATATATATATATATATATATATATATATATATATATATATATATAATATAATTACTTTTACCAACTACAAAAAAGCAGACTGGACCGGTTTCTCCAATTACATAGACGAAAACCTCACAACAAACGAAATTACAAACATATCCTCCCTCAAATCAGCTATTCAACATCTCACCCACACAATCCAGAAAGCAGCCAACATCTACATCCCTAAAGGCCACATTAAAAAATACAAACCTAACCTCTCCCCCGAAATCACTTCTCTCATAAAACAAAGGAACGCACTAAAACGCCAAAACAACCCCACACAACTCACCAAAACACAAATAGAAACACTAAACAATCAAATATCGACCCAAATAAAAACTCACACAACCAACAACTACCAAAACTTCCTCATCAAAAACTTGGACAACACAAACAGCAAAAGAGTCTGGAAAACAATCCACACAATCCACAATGCAAAAAACAACCCACTTCACACTCACGAAACTCCAACCAATCCCACTACACAAACCCCATTAACTCCCAAACAACACATCAACCTACTGGCCACACACTTCGCTAAGCAAAGTAGCTTACCTACCCACCCACAAAACAGGAAAATAATAAGAAAACTGAAAAAGCTACGCAACAACCAAAACAACTTAAACGCCATCACACCCACAATCACTCAAAACACCATTAAAACTATCAAAAACTCTCCAGCAACAGGACCAGACAACATATCAAATATTCACCTAAAACACCTATCCAACCACACAATCACATACATAACCTCCATCTTCAACAAATCCATCCAACTCAACTATATCCCCCCCAATGGAAAAAAGCATTAATCATCCCTAAACTAAAACCTGGCAAAGACCCTTCAAACCCCTCCTCCTACCGCCCAATCTCCCTATTATCCACCATCTCAAAACTTCTTGAAAAAACTAATCCTAAATTCTATCCTCCAATTCATCCCACAACAAAACTTCCAACACGGGTTCAAACCCAACCACTCCACCACCACTGCACTTACCAACATCATCCAACCTATAATAAACGGACTAAACCATAAAGCCTTATCACAAAACTATATTAATAGCAATTGACATAAACAAAGCCTTCGATACTGTCCCGAAACATAATCTAATCCATAAAATCCTCCAATCCAACATCCCAACAAACACTAAGAAATGGCTAACCAACTTCCTATCAGGAAGAACCGCCCAAATACAACAAAACGGCCATAAATCACGTACCATCAACTTAAGGAAACGGAGTTCCGCAAGGAGCCATACTCTCCCCCACCCTATTCAACCTGTACACAGCAGACCTCCCTCAACCCCAAACAACTTTCACCCGCATAATATCATACGCCGACGACATAACTATTACCACCACTCACAAAAATCCTCACCACCGCAACATCTCTCACACAAGACTACATAACACAACTCCAATCTTGGCTAGCAGAAAACAGGATGACAGCATCCCCAAACAAATCCTCCATAACCCTTATAACAACAGACAAACACATATCCAACACCCACCCACAAGTCCTACTAAACAACACCCCCATACCCCTCAACAAAACCCCAAAAATTCTCGGCCTAACATTTGACACTCACCTCACTTTCTCCAAGCACATTCAAAATACCACCTCAGCCGCAAACAGAAAACTCAACATCCTCAAAACAGTGGCCAATACAGACATAAACAACAACATACAAACCTCAATTGCAATCTACAAACAATTTATACGCCCCACCATTAACTACGCCTCCCCTGTCTGGCACCCTCTGCTCTCCGACCAAAACTTAACGACACTCCAAATAACGCAAAATAAAGCCCTTCGCACCATCACCGGCTGCACACGCACAACCCCTCAACAACACCTACATAACGAAACCAAGATACTACCTATAAGGAATCACCTCGAAATGATAGGCACCCAATTTTACGCAAAAACACGTCTACCCACACACCCATGTCACAATACTCTCCTCCAACCTACCCCACAGAGACTAACACACCCTCCATCGTCCACCGGCGCCTTTTACAAACAGATCCTAAATCACATCCCCCCTCCTCCCCCCAATACCACAACAACCAAACATATACACACTCAACTAACACATTCATACATGATCAACAGACCTCCAAACAACATCCTTAACAGACAACCCCCTCCCGAAATAAACCCCGACTTCAACAACCTCCCAAGACACTTACAAACCTCACTTGCAAGATTGAGATGCGGGCACCACCCAAACCTACAACATTACAAACACAAATTCAAAATAAACCAGGCAGCATCTCCCACCTGTACTAGATGCGGAATGGCCCCGGAGACCGTGAAACACTTTCTATTAACGCTGTCCTTCCAACTCTCGCCCCAAAATCTTCTGGGGCATCACTTCTTTGAAGGATCTCTGGACGAGACCGACTTCGACAGGAAGCTTCATTAGCGAAGTGTGGCCGCCTCAACATGGGGTGGTCAGGGGGTGAGAAGGTAAAAAAAAAAGGTATATATATATATATATATATATATATATATATATATATATATATATATATATATATATATATATATATATATATATATATATATATATATATATATATATATATATATATATATATATATATATATATATATATATTAGTGATGGATCGGATGTCATATTTTCCAATTTGCGGATGCGGATGCGGATGTTGAATTTTGGAGAAGTGCGGATGCGGATGTTGAATTTTCGAAAGTGCGGATGCGGATGTTAATTTTGCGGATGCGGATGCGGATGCGGATGCGGATGTTGAATTTTCGAAAGTTCGGATGCGGATGCGGATGCGGATGTTAATTTTGATGAGGATGCGGATGCGGATGCGGATGTTAATTTTGATGAGGATGCGGATGCGGATGCGGATGTTAATTATATATATATATATATATATATATATATATATATATATATATATATATATATATATATATATATATATATATATATATATATATATATATATATATATATATATATATTATATAATATATATATATATATATATATCACTATCACCTTTCCCACTTTCGTGAGGTGGTGTCCGCCACAATTCCCTAACAAACATAACTATTCTTACCTTTCAACGCTTTCACCACCTCCCTCCATCTCTGTCTCCACAAATCTTCTACCCTCGTCTAAACTCAATTCCTTCCATCAAAATCACTCTCACTCCATCCATCCATCTCCACTTCGGCCTTCCCCTCCCCCTACCCTTCCCCTATCTACATCGGATCTACGTACCTTGCCAACCATTTTGTTCTCTTTCATTCTTCACATATGTCCAAACCATTTTAGCACATCCTCCTCCTCTATATCAATTGCACCCTTCTTCTATTTACACATCTCCCTTATTCTTTCATTTCTAATCCTATCAATCCTTCTCAATTTATATATCGCTCTCAAATCTTTCATCTCAAAGATATTGAAACTTTTTCTCGACCAAGCACTTATTGTCTATGTTTCACACACATGCAATACAGAAGGTGAACACATACATTCAAACATTCTTATCTTTATTTCTTTCGAAATTTTTCCTTTCTTCCATACTTTTCTTAGGCCCCCCAATAATTTCATTCCTTCTACCACTCTGTTCTTTATTCCTTTTTCCGTCCCACCCTTACCTTCCACCCAACATTACTAGATATTTGAATTCATTCACCTCCTCAAGTTTCCATTCTCACACTTCTACAAACCAATTCCTCCCTCCATATTTCCTCATCCCCACCTCCAATCCTCATAACTTTATTCTTCGCTGGATTGAATTTCAATCTATTGTTTGCACATTTCCCTTCAAACTCTCTCACAAGTATTCTCATCTTTTCTCCAGATTCTGCCACCAACACATGCCGCATCATCTGCAAAAAGTAAAACATTCACTTCACATTCACTCTCCATATTTCTCAACGTAATACTCTTCCCTTCTCTCTCCATTTTTCTAAGTAAACCATTCATCAATAGATTAAATAACATGGAGATATTACAAACCCTTGTCTCAATCCCACTCCTATGCTAATCCAATCCGATAGTTCTCTCTTCACCCTCACTCTTGATCTACAATTCGCATATATATATATATATATATATATATATATATATATATATATATATATATATATATATATATATATATATATATATATATATATATATATATATATATATAGTGATGGATCGGATGTCATATTTTCTAATTTGCGGATGCGGATGCGAATGCGGATGTCAAATTTTGGAGAAGTGTGGATGCGGATGCGGATGTTGAATTTTTGAAAGTGCGGATGCGGATGCGGATGCGGATGTTGAATTTCTGAAAGTGCGGATGCGGATGCGGATGCGGATGTTGAATTTTCGAAAATGCGGATGCGGATGTGGATGCGGATGTTGATTTTTGTGCGGATGCGGATGCGGATGCCATCACTAATATATATATATATATATATATATATATATATATATATATATATATATATATATATATATATATATATATATATATATATATATATATATATATATATATATATATATATATATATATATATATATATATATATATATATATATATATATATATATATATATATATATATATATATATATATATATATATATATATATATATATATATATATATATATATATATATATATATATATATATGGGTTATTTGAAACTTTGATAATATCACTACTGGCGAATCCTCGGAAAATTTTTTAAGATATTGTGATGTTAAACATATTGTAAGGTACAATTTTTGTATTTTATGCCTTTTTCATTAAAATAAATTTTCACTTTCAATTATTAATAGAGAAATGCAATTCTTTTAAGATGTAGAAATTGGTGGAGAATTAGATACTTATCTATGCTCTAAGTTAATAATTATTTCAAGTTTGAGATTTGCAAGTTTTTTTTTTCACAGGGTGGTCAAAAAGCTTATTTTTTTCAAAAATTTGTCATTTTTGATATTCAGTATCTCTGTTGGGTTGTTATTTGAAAACCTGAAGTCTGGATGAACTAAAGTACTCTATAATATGTATCTTCAGTTAAAATTTTGACTTTGAGACGTGCGGTTTCAGAGATACAGACTTCCAAAGTTGAAAAAAAAATTCAAATTTTATATTTACCACTATGGACTTATTTATTGCCTTTGTACATATTATAGGTCTATTTTGTACCTTTGTACATATTATGAGTTTATTTTTTTTGGCTTCGTACATATTATGTGATTAAATTTGGTGTATGTATATATATAATAAGATTTAATGGGATAAGAACAAAATTTTAAATAGATTTCAATTAACTGAACCAAAAAAATTTAAAAAATCAGCTTAACTTAATGAAATCAGAAATACTTTTTAAATAAAATTATAAATGATTTGATACTTAAAAAGTAATAAAACCATTAAATAAGTACTGTACACATTATTTTGTATGTGTTTAACAGAGATGTTGAAATATTATAGCACCATCCAGTGGCAGTTGAAAATTCAAAGGGACTGAGTTTTCTTACTACATCTGTCAGTGGTACCAGTACTATGTCATTATGTGATAGCTTGAATGAAGTCCTAAGTCCAACTGGGTGATAAAATTTAACAGATATATATTACTCTTTAAATTTATGTCCAAAATGTTTCCAAGTCACCACTGTTGATCATACACACAAGCAATAATGTTATTTTCACTAAAAGTTAGTGAAACTGTTTCATTACAGAAAGGACATCATATTCTTGTGAATTTGATGTTAAGTAAAATCTTATAGTACTTCTGAAATTGGAACATAACGATGAAATGTTCGTTCCAGGAAGGTGCCAGCAGTTGTCAAAATCTCTTCCTTAAAATTTCTTCATGAAGCATGATTTCTTCTTTTTTAATATATATAATATATATATATATATATATATATATATATATATATATATATATATATATATATATATATATATATATATATATATATATATATATATATATATATATGATTCCTTTTAGATTAAGTCTGCAATATTATACATAGCTTCAGAAGTAAGAATGTAATTATCGAAAAACCTTTGCAGGCTCACCTTAGCAACTTCTCTCTTTGTTGTACTCCCAACACCAACACAATCACATGCATTCTTTCCATGTGCATGTGCAAAGAAATTCCATTCAGCATCAAGGCCAAAATCAATCTTATGGTGGCAAAGATTAATAAAGTTTTTTTTATTTTTATATACTGGCTTGAAGCTCAATCTGAAAAGTAAATTATTTTCTTAACATTGGGAACTGTTTCCTTGATATGAGATAGCAAATATGTTTGGAATATGTTCACTGCAAGTGTATTGTGATTTAAGTTATCACAAATAACACAAAAGCATGTTTAGTCCAGTGGTAAGTTTGAACCTCATCCTAAACAATGAAGGTATAGTTTTCTACAAAATCTGAAAGAACAATACATTCATTTTCATTTAGTCCATCTTCTCTTTCTTTCAGAGACTACGTTTGTGTTTTTGTTATGTAATGGTGGGTCTTTAAGGAAATAAGCTTATCAATAAGGGACTCAAAGAATTAATCTATTGGTTGAACAATGGTCACCATTTCGGCCCTATCTTTTGAAGTCCACCGTTTAAAGACTATACTGTCTGGCATATCAGATGTGTCAGCTTTTTGCAACGAATCATTTAAGGTTTCTCTTCCTGTACATTGAATACACTTGTGAATCATGCAATTGTAAGTATTTAAGTCACAAACAAGAAAATAAAGAAGATCCTTGTAATAATACTAAGCTTTGCCCCATCAATTATCAGAATAACATTTTGATGATACAAACAAACACAGACTGGATGAGTTCCTGATGATCCAGCAGGGACACACTACTTTGGTCATAATTCTATAAATTTTGATGATCCAATTTTACAATTAGGATGTTCGGCTTTGAACCCCACAAAAAGTTCATGTAAGTTGCAATGTATAAGTTGCTTATGTTTCTTAACTTTGCTATTATTTACTCTTATAGATAAGTAATCATATTTGGCCAGGACAAATTCAACTATAATCACCACTTTCATAAAAGTATAGACTATATCTATCATCTCTGGTTGAATACCATAGCCCTTCTTCATTCCTAGGTCTGGTAAAATATCTTGGTTTTTAACTAGTTCTCTTTTTAGATTTACTAGATGATCAGATACTTTAAATTCACAGGTTATTCTTTTTTGAATTCAAGAACTGAGTAGTAAGCTAATTTTTACCTTTTCTTCTGTGTGTTCTACAGCACAGTTTTCATTCAATTTTAATATTAATTCCTCAAAAATTTTTCCTGTGACATACAAATTTTCTTTAGGGTCTTCTAACATGTGCTAAAATGAGATTTCAAGATTCCTTTTTAATGAATCACTTTCTGCATCATGGCTTGTAAGGACGTTGATCTTTTATCTGAGCTTTATTTTCTAGTTTCGATGTTGATGAAACCCCTGATAGAGAGCAGAGTCTACATTTACTAATTCCTCAGTAAATCAATAAACTCTTCTTCCATTTATTCAACTCTTTCTTCTTGTAAAAATATTTTTCTGTAACAGGTGGGACACAATGATTTACCAGGACAATATGTAAATTGCAGTTCATTTGGGTAGAAATATGCTTCATTTTAATTTCCCTAAGTCTCTTACTGATAGCCTTCTTATGGATTTTCAAAGGATCCCTACAATAGCAACCATACAAATGATGGTATTTTTTAAGATACTTAATTTCATGGTACTTCTACACAGAACTTAAATCACCAGTTACTCTGTAAGAAAGTATCTTTTGTTGTTCTTTATTATATTCATGGATAATTTTTATTTCTGCTCTCTCTGCACCATAAACATTTTAGTAGCACCCTTCTTTTGATAGAAGCCCTACAGGACATTGCATTTCAATGTCTGAAAAGGGAATTTATTCACTTAGTCTACAGTAAATTTTAGAAAATATTTTAACACAAATTTTAAAATTATACGTTCTTGTAACTGGATATTTTAAAAGCCCACTTCAGAATAACAATTCTATAGGCAGCAAAACAAGATATATTTTCAAACAACCACAGATAGATAGACTTCTTTCATTTTCTATGATAGAGTAGATTCACTACTTCAATGCCAGGACTTCCGAATCTGATATAAATGCATATAATTATAAAATTATCTTATAATAATTGATAATATAACCTTAAAAAGAAAAAAAAAACATTTTAAGAACATCAAAAATGTAAACAAAATAAAATATGAAACTATTAAACTCACCACCACATTGCTAGGTATGAATAACATTGAATAGGAAAGAAAGAATAAGAGGTAATGTATACTGAATAAAAGTTTAAAAAGATAAGGACTTTACAATAACAAAAAGGTCCCATCGTCAGTTAAACAAAAAATTTTACTTTATATTCAAGATATTGAGAATGTTTGAATTTTCTTTGCACTTTATTTAATTAATGAACAAAATTACAGACATAACTTTAATTTTTCACACTTGTCATCATTAAGTTATCATTAATTTATATACTTATCTCAATTTACACCAAAATTAATCGCATAATATGTACAAAGGCAATAAATAAGCCCATAGTGGTAAAAATAAAATTGATTTTCTTTTTGAAATTTTGGAAGTTTGTATCTCTGAAACCACACAAGTCTCAAGGTCTAAATTTTAACTGTAGATACATATTATAAAGTACTTTAGTTCATCCAGACTTCAGGTTTTCAAATAACAACCCAACAGAGATACTGAATATCAAAAATGGCAATTTTTGAAAAAATAAGATTTTTGACCATCCTGTGTAAAAAAAAAAAAACTTGCAAATCTCAAACTTAAAATAATTATTAACTTAAAGCACAGATAAATATTTAATTCTCCACCAATTTCTACATATTAAAAAATTTGCATTCATCCATTAATATAGCCCCAAATATGTCAATTTAGAAAGAAAAAAAAAAAATAATTCAAAATTTTAACAAAATTAACACTGAAAATTTATTTTTTGAAAAAGTATAAAATACAAAAACTGAACCTTACAATATGCTTAACATTACAATATCTTAAAATTTCTCCTACGATTCACCAGTGCCAAGATATCAAAGTTTCAAGTAACCCATATAAGTATCAAAAATTGGCCACCCTATTGAAAACAATTTTGAAACAATTTATTAAAAAAAAAAAAAAAACAGGTGGGTGGGGGGTGGGGGGGTGTGAATTGTTGATAGATGACATCAACATTTTGCAAAATGTAAATAAATTTGATCTGCAACCATTTCTCTTTATTTTGCACCACTTCTTATGGATTGACTCTAGATCTAGATAATATTCTGGATTATGAAAAGAACATGTGAATGATATTCAAAGTGAGTATATTAAAATTAGTTAATGGAGTGTGCGAAGTTTTTCTGGAAGCCAGTGTTGAGCTCTTTCAGTGCTTCACTGGGAGGGGGTGATAGTATTGAGGATATAAAAATACTCTAATAATTTTCTAGGTTATATTGGCATTTGAATTCTAAGTAATTTTTAGGTTTAGTTATGAGATCAATTACAATGGTACATTAAATACTGAATCTAAAGTATTAAATATCTGCGCATTATTTTTCTTAAATAAAAAAGAAAAGCAGATTCCCAATAATGACATAAACTGCAGTATTACGATTATGTTACAAGAGTTGTTTAAAAGAATGTTTAGTTTCCAATGCACATGATTAACATTTTTTATAAGTTTTTCAAACCCTTTAAAATACAACCTATTTTCTTTATAAAACACTTGAGAAAATTTTGTTCAGCAGAAATATAAATATGAAACAAAGTAAAGATTGTGGAATTAATAAAGAAAAATACTGTATACAGATATTCATGACTAATATTCTTCAGGATACTGACACATGATAAATATTTTGCAATAATAATAATAATAATAATAATAATAATAATAATAATAATAATAATAATAATAATAATAATAATAATCTTACCCTATCCATATTAAATTAATTGTTTTTTTCATATCTTTTGGAGATTTGCACCCAAATATTGCTCTCCTAAATGCTTCCCGTGATAACAATAATCCAGTTGAATACAAAAGATGAAGACGTACAGTAATAAGTGCAAACTCTGCTGATGATATTTGACGAATTATGAAACTATTTAACAAAAAAGAGAGAATCCTTAAACACACCTGTAAAAAAAAAAAAAAAAAAAAAAAAAATTTTTTTTTAAATTTTATATTCCTTAAATAATGATATATTCCTGATAAAGTAATAAAGATAGATTTCTGTATTAATGGTTTATGATAATTATGTTTAATTAATTATTAGAATTTAATTACAATTATTAGAGAGAGCCAAAAATTATTATACAAAGTATTTGATATATATTTAAATAGCAAAGAAACAAATAAAAACCAAGAAAGAAACAAATATTCTGCAGGAGGAAGTCCTAATTTAAAATGTACTGTAAATACTATTTATATGGTGATTGGAAGAATTTAAGGCCTCATTTCATCCACTGGGTTTAGGTTATATAGTTACTGGGTGCTGTATATATCAAGTAATTATATAAAGTAAGAAGAAAAAAGAAGAATTAAAAGCCAATTGAAGAAAAAAGGAATAGAAGAAAAATTTAGTATCACAACAAAAGAACTATTAGAATTTATAAGATTAGGCCTAACACTCTGAAGATTGAAAGTACACTCTACCAAATATGAGTTTTTAAGTTACAATTAAAATCTATTTTTAAAACCGCACAGAGACAGCATATACCACAACTACTATCAAGTTATTTTGTGGGTAATTTTGGTTTCCCTTTCTAATTTCGCCAAGATTCTCTTTCTCTCCCTCTCTTAAATTTTTTTTCACAATTTATACTTTCATATTTTTTTATACAAATAAAATATATTTCTTTCAGGAATATGAACAGGGAAGATTTCAAACTGTGAATATTTTATTTTCAATAAACTCAATACTTTTAGAAAGGATGAAATGTGGAAAATATTGCAAATTAATAACAATGGAAAAATTCTTAAGAAATTTTTTCTGCAAATGGTAATTGAAATAAATTTCTTAAGCATATATATATATATTATATATATATATATATATATATATATATATATATATATATATATAATATATATATATATATATATATATATATATATATATATATATATATATATATATACTTTTTTTGTCTTGTTTTTTACCTTCTCACCCCCTTACCACAACACGCTGGGGTGGTCACACTTCGCTAATGAAGCCACCTACAGCAGTCGGCCTCCTCCAGAGATCACTCAATGCAGAGATGTCCCAAAAGATTCTGGGGCGAGAATTAGAAGGACAGAGTAACAGGAAGTGCGACACGGTCTCCAGGGCCTCTCCGCATCTGGTGCAAGTGGGAGATGTTGTCTGGTTTATATTGAATTTGTGTTTGTATTGTTGTAAGTTTGGATAGTGCCCACATCTCAATCTTGCTAATGAGATTTGTGAGTGTCTTGGGAGGTTGTTGAAGTCGGGATTTATTTCGGGAGGGTGTGTGTTAAGAATGTTGTTTGGTGGTCTGTTTGTCAAGTAGGAATGTGTTAGTTGAGTATGAATATGTTTGGTTATTGTGGTGTTGGGAGGGGATGGGGGGATGTGATTTAGGATTGGTTTGTAGAAGGTAGCTGTGGATGATGGTGGTTGTTTTAGTCTGTGTTCGGTTGGATGTAGGAGAGTTTGGTGGCATGGGTGTGTGGGTAGAAGGGTTTTTGCGTAGAATTGAGTGCCTATCATTTCGAGGTGGTTATTTAGAGGTAATATTTTGGTTTCATTATGTAAGTGTTGTTGAGGGGTTGTGGTGTGTGCATCCGGTAATTGTGCGAAGGGCTCTATTTTGTGTTATTTGAAGTTTCTTTAGGTTTTGTTTGGAGAGCATTGGGTGCCAGACAGGGGAGGCATAGTTGATGGTAGGGCGGATAAATTGTTTGTAGATGGAAATTGAGGTTTGTATGTTGTTGTTAATGTCTGTGTTGGCCACTGTCTTGAGAATGTTGAGTTTTCTGTTTGCGGCTGTTGTGGTGTTTTGGATGTGTTTGGTGAAGGTGAGGTGGGTGTCGAAAGTTAGGCCAAGAATTTTTGGAGTTTTGTTGAGGGGTATGGGTGTGTTGTTTAAGAGAACTTGTGGGTAGGTGTTGGATAGGTGTCAGTCTGTTGTTATGAGGGTTATGGAGGATTTGTTTGGGGATGCCGTCATCCGGTTTTCTGTTAGCCATGTTTGAATTTGTGCTAAGTAATTTTGTGTGATTGTTGTTGCGGTATCGAGATTTTCGTGGGTGGTGGCAATAGTTATATCGTCGACGTATGATGTAATGTGGGTGTGTGTGGTTTGGGGTTGAGGAAAGTCTGCTGTGTATAGGTTAAATAGTGTAGGGGATAGTATGGCTCCTTGGGGTACTCCGTTTCTTATGTTTATGGTCCGAGATTTTTGTCCGTTGTGTTGTATTTGGGCGGTTCTTCCTGATAGGAAGTTGGCTATCCATTTCTTGGTGTTTGTTGGGATATTGGATTGGAGGAGTTTGTGGATTAGATTGTGTCTCGGGACTGTATCGAAAGCTTTGTTTATGTCTATTGCTATTAATATTGTTTTGTGAGTTGGTTGTTGGTTTAGTCCGTTTATTATTGGTTGGATGATGTTGGTGAGTGCTGTGGTGGTGGAATGGTTTAGTTTAAAACCGTGTTGGAAGCTTTGTGGTGGGATGAATTGGAGGATAGAATTTAGTATTAGTTTTTCAAGTAGTTTTGAGATTGTGGATAAGAGGGAGATTGGGCGATATGAAGAGGGATTTGATGGGTCTTTGCCCAGTTTTAGTTTAGGTATGATTAATGCTTTTTTCCATTTGGGAGGGATATAGTTGAGTTGGATGGATTTATTGAAGATGGTGGTTAGGTATGTGGTTGTGTGGTTGGATAGGTGTTTTAGGTGTATGTTTGATATGTTGTCAGGTCCTGTTGCTGGAGAGTTTTTGATGGTGTTTTGTGTGTTTGTGAAGGGGTGATGAAGATTGTTGTTTTGGTTGTTGTGCAGTTTTTTCAGTTTTCTGATTATCTTCCTGTTTTGGGGGTGAGTGGATAAGTAGCTTTGTTTAGCAAAATGTGTGGCCAGTAATTTGATATGCTTTTTGGGAGTCAGTGGGGTTTGTGTTGTAGGATTTGTTAATGTTTCATGTGTGGGTGGTGGGTTGTTTTTTGCATTGTGAATGGTGTGGATTGATTTCCAAAGAAGTTTGCTGTTAGTATTGTCCATGTTTTTGACAAGGAAGTTTTGGTAGTTGTTGGTTGTGTGAGTTTTTATTTGAATTGATATTTGGTTGTTTAGGTTTTCTATTTGTGTTTTGGTGTGTTGTGTGGGGTTGTTTTGGAGTTTAAGAGCGTTTCTTTGTTTTATGAGAGAAGTGATTTCGGGAGTAAGGTTTGGTTTGTATTTAATGTGATCCTTTTGGGATGAAGAGGTTGGCCGCTTTCTGGATTGTGAGGGTGAGATGTTTGATTGCTGATTTGAGGGAAGATAGGTTGGTAATTTCGTTTGTTGTGAGGTTTTCACCTATGTAGTTGGTGAAGCTGGTCCAGTTTGCTTTTTTTTAGTTGGTAAATGTAGTTTTTGATCTGTGTGTGGGTTTGTTTTTAATGTGGTATTTTATAATTATTGGTAGGTGGTCAGGAGTTTAGATCGGTTTCTGTGGTCCATTGTAGGAAAGGGTGCATGTTTGGAGAGCAGAAAGTGATGTCTGGGGATGTGGGGGATTGGTTAGTTTGGGGTCGATTCGGGTGAGGAGGTCTTTTGTTTTTTAGGATGTTGAGGTGTTCTAAGTGGGTGATAATGTGGTTTCCTCTTGAGTCGGGGTCTTGGTTTTTGTACCAAGTCGGGTGGTGGGCGTTGAAGTCTCCGCATATCAAGAGATTTGGGAGATTTGTTATTGTGGTGAGGTTAGGTGAGTAATTTATGGGACAGTGTGTGGATGTTTGGTGAGGTATGTATAGATTTATTATGTTGTACATAGTTTTGTTTATTGTTATTGAGAATTATTGAATTTTTAATGTGTTGTCAGTTTGTGTGTTAGTGTGTTGTGAGGATGTGTTTAAATATGTGTGATTTAAATATTCAGAGGGTTTTTCACCAGGTTTCAATTTCTGTTGAAATAAGTCCTCTACTCTTTCCCTGGCAGAAGGAGCATAGGTAGCCCGCAACACTTTTTTCAATTCCTCATAAGTATTTCCAGTTATAGGGGGTTGAATTTGGGAGATAATGGAGGAGGGTAACAAGGGTCCAATAAGTTGAATTCTCTCAATAGGCTTATTCACAAAATAAAGCAGGAATAACCATTCTATTTTGTTCAACCACTTTTCGATGTCTCTTTTATCGAATTTTGGTAAATCTTGAATCGTAAGTGTTTTCCTATATTGAGGTGACGGGCTTCTTGAAGATGACCTTCCACTGGAGGCACTTCGTTCTGAAGTTCGCTCAATAGGTCTTTCTGTACCTCGGTTATTGGTTTCATTAGTGTGTGCTTCATTATCAACTTCTACTGCAGTTATAGAGATCCCAGAGGTCGAAGGATCTAATGTTAGACCTAGTTTTATTTTTTCTTGAAGGCATCGTAGAATTGTTTTATTTCTTTACTATATATTTTTATCTATTTAGTGTTATTTATTTATTTAAAAATATATATATTATATAATATATATATATATATATATATATATATATATATATATATATAATATATATATATATATATATATATTTTTTTTTAAGAAGGTGAGATTACAGTGCCTTAGTTAACTGATATGAATACAGGTATACACTCTTATCCTAGGCTTGTATATAGTAGTCAATGCACTTCTATATATATATATATATATATATATATATATATATATATATATATATATATATATATATATATATATATATATATATATATATATATATAAAATTGTTAAATTATTAAAAGTCAAAATTAATAAAATTATTACATGTTAATTTACATATTAATTTACATGTTTTTGTGTGTGTTAAAATATAAAATTTTTCATTGTTAAAAAGCATACCGTTATAAAATTATATCATTTTAAAACGGAACATAAATATTAGCCCACGTCACGTGCGTGTCATGTCATGCGCAGAAATTAAAAATAATATGAAGAATTGGAACGACGAATCAGTATGAAAACAGTATGTAAGTTTTCATGTAGTTTTCCACTTATGTTAATGAAACTACTATTGTTAAAAGTGATTCAAAAAAGCTTAATTATTGTTAAAGCTTAATTATTAAAACTTGTTTAAATTAAAAAGACAATTGTTAAAACAGTTATTGTTATTTTAAATAACAATTATTGTAATAAAATTAAGTTAAAACACTTCTATTAAGTGATTTAAAAAGTGATAAATTATTCACAAACTAATTGTCAGTTTTAATAAATTCTGGCAAGTGAAGTTTATAATATTATTGATTGTAAAACTAAACTAAGAATCTAAAGATAAGTATACCTTAAGACTAGTTTATAGCTTAAGGGTGGTCAATATTTTAATTATTGAAAATTGATCTTCAAGAGAGTCATCTGAAAAATAATCTATACATAACCTTCTGGTTCTCTTGGGTATTGTTCAGGGTATTTGGCCATTTACTTTGGGTTAATGCTTATGGGGGCTGGAGGGGGGAATTATTTGAAGGTAAGAGGATTGATTTTCATGTAAAGTATTGAATTTTAAAATAATAAATATACCAAAAGTCATTAATATATATATATATATATATATATATATATATATATATATATATATATATATATATATATATATATATATATATATATATATATATATATATATATATATATATATATTTTTTTTTTTTTTTTTTTTTTTTTCTAAATAGTAAAGGTTACTTCAATTTAATTTCTTCCTTTATGATAAAAATGTTCAATCAACCATATATTTATTTATTTAGTTATGTATTTATTTATTTATTTTTATTTTTTTTTTTTCAAAAGTTTAAATATTATTTATTAAATATCACAGTTTCTAAAGCATTTTCACTACAAATCACTTTTCATTTGATATTAATGATGAAAACTTAAGAAATTTTAGAGAGTACCAAAATGCACTATTACCATGCATTTCGTGTTATAGGCTAGAGTAGAGTAAGTTGGCCCTATTTCATTTCCAACTTTAGGCCGAAAATAATTTAAAATTTTCATAAAATGTCTTTTAATTCTTCATAAAAAGTTAGTTTTTATTTTTAATTTTATTTGAGAGCACTATCATACATAAATACCAGCTTAGAGGCTAGAGTAAGTTGGGCCCTATGTCAGTTCCAGATGTAGGCCTAAAATATTTTAAAATTTTAATAAAATTCCTTTTAATTCTTCATAAAAAGTCAGTTTATATTCTTATTTTTATTTCTGCTTGGTTTATTTACAATAATTTTTTAATTTCTGCATGCTCTAGGCCTAGTAACAAATTGTTATGTATCTGATTTTATTTATTTATTTTCTTTTTCAAAAAACTTTCCTAATTAGTTATTTATTCTTTCATTTTTGTTTTTCTATATAATTGTCACAATACTGGGGGAACACCACTTGCAACAATAAATGTGTCTGCCACAATGCTTGCTCAAGAAGCTATATTTCAGCATAGGTTCTACCTTAGGCCTAGACCTCTTTGTTTCCTCCATATAAAAAATCTAGTATTTCTCTTACATTGTTCAGTTATCTTTTTTTTTTCTTATTAAATAAATATTGTATAGTTTGGTATTAAACAATATTCTTGCTTCTTATTTTTATTTTATATAAGAATTTTCACAACTTATTTTACAAATTCGCAAGTTACAAACATGGTGTTTACAACCGGCTTCCTTTCTAGAATGAATGCTACAAAATCGCTTGCCAACATCGATACTATCATATTTGATATATCGTTCATAATATCGATATATTTATCATTTTATTATATCGATATCTCATTTTATTATAAATAATTAATTACATGTATTAAAAATTAAAACTCAATACAACCTTCATTCTATATTCTATATTGTTCTCTTTCCCTTCGGGAGAGAGACAATGCTTATCATGAATGGAAAAACTCTCCTTCTCCTATCACTCTTGCTAATTTTCATTCAGCTCGGAATTGTTGCAGGGATGTTCTTCGACGGACTAAGCGTACTTTCATAAAAAAGAAGTGCGCTGACCTCCATGGCTCTCCTACTGATAAAAATTTCTGACCTCTTGTCAAAAATATCTCTAACAACTTCTGTAAATCTGCCTTTCCTCCTCTTATTCGCTCTGATGGTTCTGTTGCTAATACTCCTTCTGAAAAGGCTAATCTCTTCGGCCTCCTTTTTTCATCTAATTCCACCCTGCTCGATTCTGACATCCCTCCTCCTACTCCTTCTCCTCTCAGGTGTCCCATGTCTCTGCCTGTAATTACTCATGATCAGGTGCATGGGATCCTGAAATCTATGAACGTCAAGAAGGCCAGTGGCCCGGATGGCATTCCCCCTCGTGTTCTGAGGGAGTGTGCTTCCGAGTTAGCGCCTGTCCTCGTTCAGCTCTACTCTCT